>OY288269.1:92417294-92634794 GCA_958450335.1 Hibiscus tridactylites
TCTTTAAAGCCTTTCGTGCCTCACTTCACTGGTGCTCTTCGCCAGATCTTTTTTGAAGCAACAAGAATTCTTTCCTTTGCAAGCCTCTTTCGTTGGTAAGCCCTTCCGTTCATAAGCCCATGAAATTCCAAGGCCTTCCACTAAGAATGGTGGATGAAGGTAAAATGAGATAATTTCCCCTTGTACCTTTGAAGGAGCTATTGAGTTCTCTTTCCCCGAGTAACTCACTAGGGGGACAAGAGCTAAAATGAGACCACAATGGATACCCTTCGACGTCCATTTAAGTGACAGACAGATTCAATGAAACCGTTGCACTTGAATGTGCGTAAAGAAGAAACCAAGGCATCTTCGTAACAAGGTTTCCTAAGATACCTTGACGCCTCCGATCCAGCGACCAGGACGTACGATTGGCTTTCCCTTTCTTTCAGTTTTCAAGAGATTAGTCCTACGAGATCGTGATCTAGTTCTTTCGTATAGCTCAAAAAGCAAAATAGTGATTTCGATCGTAAGTAAGCTGAAGGGAGTCCGCAAGACTGGTGAATCCACTAGGGAAACCCGAATTCTGGCAGTTCGCGAGCCAGTACTTTAGTTATGAGTGCCCTCGAAGGAAATGTTTTTATCGAATTCTAAGCTTTCTTCTCAGCCCCAGGGAGTTCACCAGGTATAGGCTCAGGAAGCAAGCAACAACTGCTGCGGATCCTGGAACGAAATGATAATTCAAAATAGGCTTTTCTTTTGTACTCGATTTCAAATCATTGGCCCGGGTAAAGGAATGAGATCCTAAGGAAGCAAAGCTAAAGTAATCCCGTCCGGAGACTATAAGGGAATTCGGGTTAGAAGAATTCTACTCAAACAAAGTCAAGGTTATGAGCCACGACACTTCTCTTAGAATATCCCGAGTGTTAGACGGAAGGTCAAGTCGAAAGCTAAAGCTAACGCTTACCTCGGATCAAGTCAGCACCACCAGCATGTTCAGGAGAAAGCGAAGTTCTAAAGAAAAGAAAGAATCGGTAAATTCAAAGGTCTTTTCGAACGGGGTTGTTGTTAGCCGTGGGTAGTTTGATGTACTGGTTTTGGGTGCTGGGTGGTGAAGGAATCCTTATTCTGCTCACCGGAATTTAAGGCTCCATCCGAATCAAGGAGAAGCCACAGTCTAAGAAACCAAGGTATAATGTAATTATGTACACAGAGTCAACACCTCTACCAATAAGGAATCAAGTAAAGTAATCGGTTGAACGCGGTCTAGGTAGAAGTATTCCTATTCATGCGTTGTGCCGGAAGTCTTTAAGACTTTCTTGATGCTAGGGGCTATTGAATATAATCAAGTTCAGCAGTCCAGGCGGGAGGAGTCAATCTGTAATTCCCGTAGTTCCATAGGCAGGAAGCGCATCAACGAGTTTCCGTATCTTGGCAGTAGGGACCGAACTTCAAGCAATAGGGATCAGTGTTCAAGGCTAGGATCTATGTAATATGAATAGTAAGTTGCGCACCCGTCAAGCAGTTCTCACTCCAAGCAGGATTCTTCTATGGATTAGTGGGAAGGCGCAGGTTCTACGGGCAAGTCGATCAGAGCAAGGACCAGAGAGAGACGTTAGAGCTAGTACAGGTTTAGTTCCATCTATCTCTTTCGGGAAAAAGGCTAGTTGGGTACGCTCAAAAGTGAAGTCAGTTAGTGGAGCCCGTTACCGTTAGTCAAGTGATTCGCTCAGTAAACGAGTAGAAAAAGACCTTCTTTCAAGTGTTTGTTGCTTCAGCTTGATTCAGTTCAAGACTTCGTCGTATAGGGGTTCTCTGTATCCTTACTTAGTTTCCATTGCTCGTTCTCAAAAGAGCATATCTTCGGTTCTTTTAGAGAAAACAGCTCACAGGGCGTCCATAATCGATGAGATCCATCTCACTCTCACCATCTCCCGTTATCAGAAGGTTTCCAGTTTGCTTAGAGAAAAAGAGGAGGTCAATACAACAATTGCATCTCGGCATGCAGAGTGATATCGATGCAAGGAAAGGCTTAGATAGGGGGTTATGCAAGCTTCAAAATATGCCAGAGGAAATTGTGCTGAAAGCTGGCCTTCTCATCAAAGATGCCCATTCAGAATTTTTATTTCGAGAGGCATATGAATAGTTAATTTAATCTATCCCATGCATTCACTTCTCTGTCGGCATCCACCCTGGATGAGTTCGGTTCGATCCCACAGCTTCCGGGTTGAATTGCTCTGTCACCTGGATAAAAAGGTTAGAGCTGCTATCTTCATGCCCTAGCTCAGCTTCCCAGCGAGACTCTATTTATCCTGAAGTGAAGGTTTCAGGTTCTTTCCTCTTAGCCTACAGATTGCGATCATTGAGATGTCATTGTTGAGATCAGAAGCGGGCTTGAACTGCTTTATTCGGTCTTCAGCTGGCCTACGATTGGAGGCTGCTGAAAGAGAAGAAAAGGAAAGGTGGTGCTAAAAAGGGACTGCTACCAATCTTAAACAAAGGGCTAGAAAGAAGACAACAATCGCGTACCCGAGAAAAGTGACTTACTTGAATGGGGAGCTATCCTATAACACTAACAAGCGGGGACAGAAAAGGAAAGGATAACCTCTTTGAAAAGGACAGAGCCGCTTGGCCGCAACTTACACATCTGGAGTTCCGGATTGAACTACGGAACGAAATTCAAGGGCTGGGCTTATAAGCCCCTTAGATAGCACTTACTCTATGAATATAAGATATTTTCTTTCTATTAGAGCTCATCACGATCATCATTACCTAATTCCAGGACTGCTACGGGCACTGATCCTTCTATTCAAAGTTTCGTTTCTCCTGTTGAATGTAGTTTATCCGGAAGCTCGCTAAAGTGAAGGTTATTCAGCAGTGTAAGCAAGTCACTCTTAACCCTATAGTTAATTCAGATATGCTGCGCTAGGAGCTAATGAAACTCATGTAGCTCATCTAACTCAATACGCTACTGGTGCTTATTTTGTTCCCAATCTATGAAAGAAGAGTTGAATTCCCCGGAAGAACATGAAGAACATTCGCCGAACGTAGAATAAGCTGTAAATCTTAGTTCTCGAAAGCGAGTGAATCAATCTTCCTTATAGCTCTTTCTTCCGTGTTTAACCGAGGCAAAGAAAGGCATTGAAATAGCAAGTAATCCCTTGCTTCTTCCCCTGCTAACACAGGCTAATTATCTCGCTCGAGCTGAAACAATTGAATTATAGAGGGCTTTCTTTAGTAAAAAAGATGTAGGCCCATCTAATCTATGAGATCGGGATTCAACCTGCATCAACACCTCCTCCTTTGTGATAGGTACGAGATCAAATCATATATAAAGAAAATGGGTCTGTCAATAACCCCAAAATACTTAGGGATGCAAGGGGTGTTGGCTCATGTCCTCGCTCAAAGGCCTTTGCTCGTGTAGGAGAACCCGACGGTCAGAGTCTAGCTGTTGGAGCTGTTCTTCGTTTATGCACCATTGAATTAGTATCCACAATCAGAATGACAAGATGCGATACTTCTCATTCAGTATGTCTTCGCCTCTCACTAGTGGCTGATAGTAATGAAGAAAGATAAGAGGATTCGAACCTATGGCTGGCCGCCCTTTGCCTCCCTTTACTCAATGCTCCTGAAGTCCAAAAAGGAGACTGAGTGGACAGGAGGCAGGAAGTTCTGTTACAGAAATGGTAGTCGTGGACTCGCAGTACTGCCTACTTTGGGTACTCCTTCTTTGGATCCCTCACTCTGGGCTAAGATAGTGTCTTAAGTGCTAGAGTAGCGGGAGAGCAAATAGCAATGAAACTGATCTACAGTATTACTTCCCTCCTACCAAGAACTACTCGAGCTCTCTATGTGAGGAACATGATACAGCTAGGTGGATTACCCGCCAATATTCTCCTCCCCTGGCCTAGCGGGAAATGTCAATGTTTGAGCTCTAGCGGATGTTGCGGATCTTGGAACTCTTTTGTTGCCGATCTGGAAGTCCTTTATTTTCATTTAAGAAATAGTCGGCTTCTTTATTCCCTTACCGAGTAGACGAGAATGGCACCGTGAATTCATTTCTTTCAATAGCTGCTTCGCTTCAACAAAGCGCCTTTCGCCGCCTCAAAAGAAAGTGGTTAAGTCTTCGTTCTTACCGGTGACATCTCCGTTTTTCCCTTAGCCCGTAGGGAATTTATCTTCTATGAGTTAGGATTCCTTTGAAAGTATGACTATAATTTGAGAATTATAGCTAGTTGTCTTCTTCTCTTGCAGCAGAAAGACATTTTAACTTTCAATTTAATTTAAAGAAAAGAAAGGAGAGCCCCAACCCAACTTCGCCAACCAAGGGAACATCTCAGCCTCTACTTTTGGAATGAGATCGGGACGTCCGACAAGATAAACTTCGATAGCCACGTGGCCAAGAAAGCTACAAGTTCATCTGGGTCTTTATGCTTATCGTCTGCCTCGATCTTCTGGGCTTGTCGGGATCAGGGCTCGAACTCCTTAAACCTGTGGCGTACTCAAGAAGCAAAATGTGCTCACTTCAGTCACATTGCATTTGAAATTGGTGCTCAACAGAAGGGTTACAAACCGAAGAGACAAATGACGAGTCTACCTATGAAAACTCACTCTTTATAGAAGGATTGATTTTACCAGCAGATATATTTATACGTTAAAGCTTTCAGTCAGGACAGTACTTTATAGATTAGTAAAACAGCAGTTACTACGTTACACGGCTAAAAGGAAAGCGCTCGGCTCGAACCCTTCTCATGGGATCGGCTTACCTCACTTTCAAGCATCTACTGGATCAGATATCTTTCTTCCTTCCCTCACCTGTCCCACGTGCTCTAATCCTCTGAGCTACAGGCCCCACCTCGTCTCCACTGGATCTGTTCCCAGGAGTACCCTAAAAAAAGAAACCTTTCCTCTCCCTGTCGGTCGAGATACCTTGTAACCTCTCCCCAGCCATTTCGGGTTAAGAAGATGTGAAAGTGCCTTTCTCTCTATAAGAACGGTGCGTTCCGAGCTGTGAAGTGGGAGAGAGGGGGTTTCATAATTGGTGTTTTGAGTGGTGGTATAAATGGGGCTTTGTAGGCCCCATTGCCTTGTTGTTGTGTAGTTTTTCTTTTCGAGTGTTGGAGCTTGGGATTTCCTTAAGCGAGTTCAAGGAAGTGACGTGAAGGTAGCCCCACGGAGCTTTAAGGAGCTGACGAGATAAAGGTGTCTCCACTTTGGTAGTGGGGGATCACTCTAGGCTAAGATAGTCTCTTAAGTACTAGCGTAGCGGGAGAGCAAATAGAAATGAACCTTAGATAAAGTCTTAGTTCCCTCCTACCAAGAACTACTCGAGCTCTCTATGCGAGGAAAAGGGTACATATAGGTGGATTGACGCATCTGAGCAGGCAGGGAATACTTAGTGCTTGGAATATGAATGCTATGAGGCTTGGGCGAGAGAGCAGGTCTAGGAGGCCTAGATATTGCATCATGTGAAAGCAGCGCTAAAATACCCATAAGAGCTGTAAACAAGTGAGATAGGCAAAACGGGGGGCATTTCTCAACAAGCAAAAGGGCTAAAGCGCCTTCTACCTTCTCTATTGGCAACCACTAAGACTGAGTCTTTCTCTTTGGATGATGCCAGTAGAGGCAATTTGGGAAGTAGAAGCATCTTAGCTTTATTGACCTGATTAAACATTTCCCTTTCATTAGTGCTAGTACTTGTTCTAGTAGACGCAAGGTAGCTTCCCTTCCCTCACAGCTCCCTCTCTCAGGGCATTCTCCGCCTATTCTCTTTCTCTTTCTATTCATTCGTATTTAAGTCACTTCAGGATAGCTAGATTCGATAGCAGCTTATGCCTTAATGCCATCAGTCTTATCAGTCTTAGATGTTCGATAAGGCAGATCTTTGGGCATTCAAACAAGAATTTCTGGGCTTGAATGTGAGACACTATTTGAACTAGAAAAAGCAGATTATGTAACAGAAAAAGCAGCACTGACTTCTTTCTCTTATACCGCTCCGGGGGCTTTGCTGCTCTCTCAGACACAGACAGGGCATGAACTAGTCTTTTAAAAGCCAGGACTAGTACTCATTCTTCCTCGAGTTCACGAAATAGCCCTTTGCTCTAGCTAATGAATCCCCCACTTTTTTCTCGAAATAGATCTTGTTACTTGGAACAAGGCGGAATGAAACCCGGGGCCCTATCTGGTTCACTTCATATATCCCGCTCGTTGACTGACTCGCTTAGCCATCACTCCACCTGCCCGAACACTCGCTTCAGTAATGAGGGAAAGAGGTTAAAGAGAGAAAGATGATTGAATCTCCATGTCATGTCCCACCGTTAGGGTGCCCTAAACTTGTGTTTTGATTTACAGAAGGTATAGCCAAAAAAGAGAAGTTTCGACTTGTTCATCCAAGTTGTGGTACCACTACGAAGCCAATCTTTCCAAGTCTTTCACACTGGGATTCTCACTGAACGAAGTCTCACAGCTTGGTATTTCTACTAAAAAGTCTCCGCTACACGGAATAGCAAAAGCAAAAGATTGATGATTTCAGTTTCACAGCTTGACATTCCACATTCCTTTGTCATTCACTACTGAGAGTAAGACCCCTATAGTACTACCCGTTAGTTGTGATCAAATCTAGTCGGCATCAAACTAATCTATGAGAAAGATTATCAATGACCAGACATTCGGAACATTGCTAAGATGCTGGGTGCGAAAAGGTGTTGTTGAAGAGTCTCTCTGAATAGGGTCAGGGTTAAGACAGAAGACCGAGAATCTCCAACTCAAAGATATGAAAAAAGGTTGAAAGATTGGAACTTAGCCCTAGATTCAGTATCTGGTATGAGATGAGTGTATGGCGATACACATTTCCAAAGAGAGAATGGAGGACTGAAAGAAGGCTAAGAAGCTGCTACAATAGCATTAGCGCTTCCAGGCACGCTTGCCTATCACTTCTGCTTCCTTCATCCTACTCTACTTCTCTTTCTTTCATGCTACGGCTGCTTCTTTCATCCTGATGAGCTACCCAAAGAAATTGCTTCTTGCTAGCACAGGAAATCTAACTCATTTTATGCCATCGGTCTATGGCTTCCTTTCCTTGTGAATATGGCTACTTTACTAGGCGCATCGAAGAAAGTAAGGACGTTGTATAAATAAGGGCACTCTCTCTGGGCTCTCTCTCTTGCAAGTGAACTAAAGGCTAGGCTTCTTCATGCCTTTGCTCGAATGCCTTGTTCTGTACTGTAGCACAAGAATAAGCTGCTCTCGAAGAAGGAATAAACACTCCTTGAACGGAGAGGAAGCAGGCTAACTAAACCTCTCCTCTCTGTAGGCATTAAAAGAAGAGGAGTAGCTGGATCAGAGCGGGAAGGAAAGGAAATCAGATATGGTGTAGATGGCACTAGGCTGAAGACATGGCTTAACACATGAGCGACGGGCGAAGAGCAGGGATAATTTTAGTAGAAAGGACAACTGCTCTCAAATCAGCAATGCCACATCTGACTCAAAAGGGATCGATAAGCCTTTGCACATGAGAATAGGATTAGACTGAACGGAAATAACCCCGTAAGGGCATTCTCTCCATTATTGAGCTAGGTAGGAAACACCTCAGTTTAGATAGCACCCACGCAAGGCGCCTCTCTAAAACCCTAGATGCATCGAATGCGACGCTCCTAGGAGGTGTTCGAGAGGAACTGATCCCACATTAGTAAGGGAAGGCAGCTCTTTCAATTGGTGTTCCCTATTCTAGACCGGCTTTGGCATCGACTTAAGCTTCAACTTAGGCACCTTCTTTAGCTTGAACTTCGACTTAGGTTTCGACTTCAGCCTCGGCATCGTTCTCTCTTTCTTATTCTTCATCTGAATCCTATTTCTTCCTCCTTTTTTCTCCCTCTCTGGATGGTTTACTTCTCTGCCCTTCCCCTCTCTCTGGAGTTCGCCGCTTTCTTCTTTTTTTTTTACCTTTATCGGGGGTTGGCTTCATTCTTCTCCGCTCCCATTTTGGTTGTCTTTAGTCTTCTTCCCTTTGGGCTGAGTGGTTCTCTTTTACATTCTCCCTTTCGTCCTTGGGTATTGGGTCTTGGCTTCTCTTCGTTGTGCATCCTCTTTCTTCTCTACTTTACTAAGCTTTCAGTGCAGGAAGTCCTACTAATTGGCAGAGCTAAGAGATATTTATTAAAGAAAAGACAAAGGCGCAATCAA
This sequence comes from Hibiscus tridactylites, assembly GCA_958450335.1. Classification (NCBI taxonomy): domain Eukaryota; kingdom Viridiplantae; phylum Streptophyta; class Magnoliopsida; order Malvales; family Malvaceae; genus Hibiscus; species Hibiscus tridactylites. Next base: position 92,425,452 of record OY288269.1, read on the forward strand.
CACATTCATGCACACGAGACATGCTATGCGCGAAAGCACTACCTGCTTACTTTCTCTCGGGACTTGCTTGCTCTCATCTTGCAAAGATAGTTAGCACTACCTTATTCGCTTACCAGAGAGCTAACCTCTAAGAGATATTCACCAAGAAAGCCACCCTAAAGAAGCTAGATGGAGATCCGTTAATCATAACTGCAAATGACACTATGGAGATACATTATCTAATCCATCTTACCTATAAATTTCAAGAAACTTCAAGGATTCAAGGGTGGGTATTGAGGACAGCATCCCAAGGAACGGAGTCGTACGCCTTGCGAATATCTAACTTGGCGCAAAACTTAGGAGTTCCTTTGTCTCTATGAAAGTTACGGACCAGCCCGTGAGCCAAAAGAATGTTTTCAATGATGTTCCTGCCTTTAATGAAAGTCGACTGATGGGGACCCACCAACTCATCAAGCATTTCCCTAAGCCGATTCGCCAAAATTCTTGAGATTTTCTTTACAAGCACGTTGCACAATGAGATAGGTCTGAACTCCTCAAAGACCTCCGGGTTATCAACCTTAGGTTAGGGATCAGCTCAAGGAAAGTGGAGTTGACCCATTTTAAGATCTCTCTCATTAAGCAATGAAGCCTTACAGATGAAGATGAAATAGAGAAGGAAGAAGAGAGACCCACCCTTTCTTTCTATACAGTTACGTGGACCGCAAAGATTTCAGAATGGTAGGGAACCCTTCCAGCCTTAGGGCTTAACAACGCTTTACTCACTACAGCCAGACAACCCAAGCAAAGATACGACTTCTTTCTGTTGGACAACCAAAGCAAAGGCGAACTCCATGGACGGAACTTTGCGTTCTATCAGCAGAAAAAAGCCCTTGGAAGGCCTTTTCTTTCCCTCAGATGTGAGACCCATCTGGCTTGCTTGACGTCCGTTTTCTACTAAGGAATAGGGACACTTAGCATGCTTTGACTACATCAGATAAAGGGGAAGGCCCTCCACAGAGAATATGTTGAGCCACTTCAGGACTACGACTGTTAAAGCGCTCTCACATTAAGAGAACGAATGAGCCTAACCGAACGAAAAGAAAAGGGAAAGACCCCTCCGCTACCAGTTGGCCAAGAAATAGAAGAAGGCAGACACCCGGGTAAAAGACTTAGAGTGGACCTATTTAGATTTAGGAAATGAAAAACCCCTATCTAGTAACCTCTTGACCTAGGAAGCACGAAAGATGAGACCTCCGACCAGGCAGGCTTTGCAAATACCACTACCATTCAAGATCCAAGGAAAGAGAAAGTTGGGCCAGGTGCTATTAGCCCAATGGGTGAATCAATAGGGTTGGGCTAGGGAACAACGAGAACTTACTCCGATTATTTTCCCTTGGAAGATTGCCGCTATACGAGAACTGAGATGCTTCAAAGCCCTATATTAGAGTTACGACCGTCCACCAATAGAATAGAGACAGCGAAAGGGGTGCTGTGGAAGATTGCAGAATCTTAGGACTCGCTTTAGGACAGCGCCTGCTCCCCTCTTACTCATACTAATAGTTGGCAAAGCACAAAAGATTACTCCAGCCACTCCATACCACTGGATCAGTTAAAGGAGACCGATGACAAAGGTTTTTCAAGTATCCAGAAATAGGTCCGGTCGACCACACCTCTAATGGTTTGACCCAAAGAAGGGGCTCCAGTCCAGAAAAAGATATACCAACTTGAGCTGGAATTAGGGGCTGACAGGATCACTCGCCTTGCTACCATCCTTTCTAGCGAAAGACCAGCTCAATAGTAGACATCCCCGGGTAAGTGATACCTTTACTTTTACCTAAACTAGAAATGAAAGTATAATTCATATTAAAGAGTGAAATTCCAGTTTCTCTCTTCCTAAACTAGAAAGACATGCTTGTAGGCTTTATTTCCCCATATCTTCCCGTTCCGGTTTGCAAGCCCTACCACTACTTCCTTTACTTCGATCCTCCATTCCCCTTCACTAGGGGCTAATCTTCCTTTTAGGCCGGGTTCAGGTAAAGAATGGTTTCCGGGGGGCACAGTAGCACTAGCGGGAAGGGACATGACAGCTGAGAGGGAGAGCAAAGAGCACAGCCGCATCGAAGTCAGCAGCGTCAAATTAAAGGGACCCGCCCCATTCTTGAGTTCGAACCGGATCTCATGGAGTAGCAAGATGAGCTGTTAGGCACGAAAGCAAGCTCGTCTATTAGATACGAAAGGAAAACAATAGCTAAATGCTTTTCACATGCAACAACCACTATAGATTCTCCAATCAGCTCTTTTTCCAGCTGTTCATACTTGGACTCAGATCTGGCACTAGCCGTCTTGTAGTGATTAGGGGGACAAGCCCCATTGAGGATTTAGACCCTGATCTGTCTACGCCATGAATTAATGGAATTGATTCGGGTATAACAGTAGATGGCCACACCAACCCTAACCTGATCTCCTTGGGAAGCACTCGGAGTTCGAGACGGTACCCTTCTTAAGTTAAGAAGATTTTTATCCTGGAGCGCGCAATGCAATGTATTGACTGAAGCCAGCCGACAAGGAAAAAGTTACGACCACAAGAAGCGAGAAACTTGACTTTAAGAAAAGAAAGAAGGGGCGCTAACGCGCACCCTTGCTCTAGAAAACCTTTCCAGATGTAGCTTTACAACGCCCAAAGCCAACCCATAGGGCCCTTCATTATTAATGATAGATTGGTTGAGGTTGTTACCAATCAGAATGAAGAAAAGCGAGTTGAGAGCGGGTCTAATACCTTTCTTTTCCGCGGCAATACGTGCATTTAGCAAGTTCAAGTATAGGGTCTTAGTCACTATACTGAATGAGTTGCCTGCTTCTATGTGACTGAGTCGTCCGAGGTGAGATGGCCTTTTTCTGGGTAGTTCGAGGGAGGAGGGAATCGCTATCATCTTTCTAAAGGACGGGGATTTTTGTGTATTGCTTTGCAGACGCTAACTTGACTTCACTCACTTCAGAGACGGAAAAAGAAAAAGGGGTGAAGCGCCCGTTTGAAGTGGCGAAGGCCTATGCTAAAGTAAGAAAGAAAGTACATTAAGGTTACGAAGTCACTTAGTCGAACTATAAAGAAAGGGAGGCTAAGCTTACTTCATAAGGTCAGCTGGTTAAGGAAAGCTCAGGTTATGAAATCGCTTAGCCGTTAATTAATTAAATTAAGTAGTAGTAAGGCGTCGATACGGAGTTGCGTCAGCTGTAGATATAGACTAGGCTAAGGGACGGAGCCTTCCACTGTGGACCGAGACTACGCAAACAAAGGTAGAACACCATAGAAACTTCGCTTACTTTCTCATAAACCTTGATTTCGCTACGAAAAATAAGAACCCAGAATAGTGGAAATCGGTTCGTGTTCCTCTTTCAAAGTAAGTTGTCTTTGCCCAAGTGTGAACTGCAGACGACTCTCCAGTGGTTCCATTACTTCTTACTTTACTTTTGGGTCAACCCAACCCGAATGGGAATAAGAGGGTCAGCCAAACAGCGGGCAGCTCCACTTTGTACATTTTCTGAGGCAGACCAATCCGGTTTAGAAAAGGGAGGGGAACTTCTCACCGAAGCGAAGGAGGCTGTATGAATGAAGGAGGCGGGAAGCTACTGCTTCTAGAATGCAAGCTTATCCTTGACTTTTTTTATAGCTCTAAAAAAAGGATTTTGGATGAAGTAATTGGAGTGACAAATGGTTACGGTTGCGGAAACCGGAGAAAGTCGGGAACCGTCGGTTACCTTTTGAATCAAAGTAGCGACGAGCCGAGTACTACGACTACAGGGGGCAAAGCTTCTACGACAGCTTCGCTTCCTCGTCGCTTCTAAAAACTTGTAGGGCCCTATCTATTCCATCTCTCGAGCCCCGAAGAAAAACCCCCTCCCCTTCGGACTCCATATCCCTTTTGACTCTATATATGTGGGCACCTGATATCTATGAGGGTTCACCCACCCCGGTTACAACATTCCTTTCTATTGCGCCTAAAATTTCTATTTCTACTAATATTTCACGTGTTTCTATTTATGGTTCCTATGGAGCTACATTGCAACAAATCTTCTTTTTTTGCAGCATTGCTTCTATGATCTTAGGAGCACTGGCCGCCATGGCCCAAACGAAAGTAAAAAGACCTCTAGCTCATAGTTCAATTGGACATGTAGGTTATATTCGTACTGGTTTCTCATGTGGAACCATAGAAGGAATTCAATCACTACTAATTGGTATCTTTATTTATGCATTAATGACGATAGATGCATTCGCCATAGTTTCAGCATTACGGCAAACCCGTGTCAAATATATAGCGGATTTGGGCGCTCTAGCCAAAACGAATCCTATTTCGGCTATTACCTTCTCCATTACTATGTTCTCATACGCAGGAATACCCCCGTTAGCCGGCTTTTGTAGCAAATTCTATTTGTTCTTCGCCGCTTTGGGTTGTGGGGCTTACTTCCTAGCCCCAGTGGGAGTAGTGACTAGTGTTATAGGTTGTTGGGCGGCCGGAAGGTTGCCACGAGTAAGTCAGTTTGGGGGGCCGAAGGCCGTTCTCCGTGCACCGGACACGTAGCTTACCGAATCAGTTGCGACACAGATGGGAATGCATGCTACGAAAGATAGGGTCGAGTCTGATACATCAACCGTCTACTCAATATCCTTGTATGAGTCCACAATCACTACACAAGATGAACCTTGGTTTGGTGAATTGAAGTTGGCCTTAGGTGTAATAGGACTCCCAGTTACTGCGCGCGATCGTATACTGAGGTGCTCCCCGCCGGTTGTTGGAACGACGCGAGCCGGGCCGGGCCTCGATTCAGAAAGATGAAGGGCCTAAAAGTATAAATAGGGGGTTCAAAATTCTCCATCTCATTGGGGGCGGAAAACGAATCGAGATCTCGATGTGATACAACCTTTTCTATTTTTGTTGGGAAAGAACGGCGAAGTCCATCCGAATCGTCCAATGAAGAATAAGAGGATAGCAAAGCGCCAATGGCGCGCGAAGTGCATGCGGAGCGGGCACGGAGAAAAATAAGTGTGGAGGAGAAGCAGCCGAGCTCATTCCCTTCGCTTCCTGGGCCCAAAGCAGTGCAGTCTTTCCTGGCCAAATCAAGGATTTTGGGCTTTTTGCTACGCTACTTAACTATATAAATAGAAAGATAGATCCATCCATCTATCCTATCCGATTTCGATTTTGATATCTAAAAAAGAATCGATTTCATTCAACGTTTGATTCAAAGAACTGCGCTTAGCCCCCCCGCTCATGAAACGACTCTGCTGCAATGGATGGCAGAGGGTCCGTAGTACCCAAAGCGCTGGAGTGATCTAGTAGCCGGGAAGGGGCCTAGAAGTGCCTACTACTACACCACACTACACTTGGCTCTACACATTGACCGAGCTAACCCCTGTCCAGTGCCTGGCAGAGCTAAGGGGGCTTCAATCCTTATTCCTTATCCCCATCTTCGCCCAGGCTAACGGGGCCTTACTTATTCAAGGGGAGAGTGGAGCCTCGAGAAGCACTGTTGAGAGGAAGATCCTTGGCTCCTCTTCATTCTCTACAGGGTTCCAAACCTTTCTTCAACATAGGTGACAATGTGGGGCAGAGATGGAAGAGATCGAACAAATATGGAAAAAGAATCATATTGAAAACGTTCCTAACCCAACCCCTTCCTTCGTAGAGCTGTGTATTGTAAGTGATCCGAACCTGCCCGGAGCGAGCCTCCTATAGAGGCAAGTGAAGTTGGTGAGCCGTATGATGGGAAACTATCTCCTGCGGTTCGGAGAGGACTCAGCTGTTAGTTAGTACCCCCTTGGTTTCGGGGTGGACCCTTTCACTCTATTTTATTATATACGCTTAGCGAAAAGAATGTTTTTTGATACACATAGGACATGGATTCTATATGAACCAATGGATCATAACAAGTCGTTACTACTAGCAATGACTTCCTCTTTCATTACTTCATCCTTTCTATATCCCTCTCCTTTGTTCTCAGTTACTCATCAAATGGCACTTGGATCCTTCAACCTCGGATCTTGTACTTTTTCTCTTTTTCAACTATTCCCGGGGCAGTTTGTTGGGTTCTGTTTTGATCGTCCTTGTCCCTTGATCAATTGGGGGTGGGGGAGTTGCTTAGAAAGCGCCTACCCCTCGTCCGGTAAAGCTGCTTGAAACTCCGTCACCTATGAATAAAGAAAAAAAGGCTTTCTCTTCTCCTCTCAGCAATCAAACTCCATAGCGTTAGCTATAGGCTTTGACGCGTTAGCGCCCACCTATAAAGCCTACTTTCACTCGTCTAAGGGCCTTGCTTGTTCGGTCGAGACGGATTACATCTTTTACAGAAAAAAGAACTAGTCCGTCCCTTTACTCTTGTTGAGTAAAGTCCCTTAACCGCTCGTTTCAGAACTCATCCGTTATTCGTTCAACGATTCTTTCTTTAGTTGGCTAATCGTGAAGTCGCGAAGAAAGACAGGCTTATCTCCCCCACGTTGAGAAAGAGATGAAGTTGAAAACTACTGAGATTGGTCACGGAAATGATATTCTTTCTTAAACGAGAAAAGGTGATTAAGCTTCAAAGAACTGAGCTCAATGAATAGGTGATTCAGGAACAGGTGAAAGGATACATAGGTTTTTTCTTCCTTCTTCATCTAAATGTGATCTTCCTCGCTCGCCGAAAACTACTGAATTAGGGGAATAGGCATACGTAGAATCAGACGGGAATGAAAAAGGGAGGGTTTGTCCCAGCCAGTTTAATGACAAAAGAGAGGAAGTCTCTCAGTGATTACGCCTTCACCAAGTACTCCATTTAACAGGTGAGGAGTGAAACTTCTTAATAGAAAGCAGGTACTGAAAGTGACTCGACTGTAAGGAGAGGAGCGAAGGCCACTCGACACTCAATTTCACTCGAGTGACTACGCCTATACAGTGGCATAGCGGGGAGGAACCTGCTCTTATAGACGAGATTAGGAGAGAGGGGGTTGTACCAGCTAGAAGCCATCAAGCAGTTAGAAGACTTCCTGGACTTCCTGGACTACCTGACCTGCTGACCTTCCTGCAATTAAATTCCCTTAAGCCCTTCAGGCAGGGCGGTATAACTCCGTCACCTTCAATGCCATCCCGCCGAAAACCCAAATCAAGTAGAATGGTCGGGTCATGTCTGTTCAAATGCCCTGTTCCGTTGACTTGACTTCACAGGCTCGGCACTTCTCTTATGAAGGGCCCCCCTCTTGTAGTTGTACTGCGGGGTTGCTTTTTTGCTTAGCTTCCTGTCCCACATCCCTTTCTTGGGCACAGTCAAAGACCTTGCAACTAAGGGCTTCAACCGATGCCTTCAAGCTCACCTAACTTGGTTCTAGTGTTGTGACTGGCACTCTACCAAATCCATCAATTCTTGGATTGGTTGCTTCTGAGAGAGCTGCTCTTCCGACTGCTCGTATTCATCCCTTCCCCATGGTTTAAAGATCTTGCCTTAGGCTTAGCCTTACTTAGTATTCATCGCATCTCTCAAGACTAATGCAAAAAAATAAGACTAAAGCACCATGAGATTTCCTCTTCAGAGGCCTCCAAACCAAAGGAGAACTAAATTTTTGATAACAAGCATGGGTTCAATCGCTACATAGAGAGCTTAGAAATGTAATGAATATACTTCCTCATTGAGTGAGGCATTCCATACTGAAAGTAACTTTCTTTGATGCCAGGGTTCAAGACTTCTACATACCGGATACCTGGGTCGAGGGTTTTAAAATGAATCGAATCCTATCAAATATTTATATTTCTCCTTTGAATTACTCATATATATCCTATGAATTTCATTTTGCATCGGAAACTATTCTAGGAGAAGTTCGAATCCGTTCCGTTCGGATATTGATCGGTCTTGGTTTGACATGGTTTACGCGTTACTGGTTCCCGGAAGAGTTAATATCTTCATTAGCTAAACCCTTTCTTACCCTGCCTTTGGACTCGTATTTTGTTTGTACACAATTAACGGAGGCCTTCCCGACATATGTTGCAACGTCTTCAATAGCATGCTCTTACTTCGTTTTTCCTTTAATAAGTTATCAAATTTGGTGCTTTTTGATCCCCAGTTGCTATGGAGAACAAAGGACGAAATACAATTGATTCCTCCATTTAAGTGGTTCTCGCTTCTCCTTGTTCCTGTTCCTAACTCCTCCCCGGGTAGTTCCCAATGTTTGCCACTTTCCATACTTCGTGGGTGCAACATCAACAAATTCGCTCATGATCAAGTTACAACCTAAGATTTATGACCATATTATGTTAACTGTTCGTATTTCGTTCATTCCATCGGTATGCTCCTAGGTACCTGTAATTGTGATCCGTTTGCCAGAACCAAGGGGTCTTTCTGTGGAAACCTTCACGAACAATCGTCGTTTATTGATGGTTTTTTCGCTTTTCACAGCAGCTCTTTCCACACCTCCGGATATCTGGTGCCAAATCGTCGCCCGTTTCCTTATTTCTTTGATAATAGAGTTGGCTATCTTTGTGGCATCGATTGTACAAGTTCGTGAAGAGGACTGGACGAGTGGAATGAGGGAGAGCGGCTTGATCGACAAAAAAGATTAGTAGCCCCCCTAGAACCTGGCAAAGTAACTATCAATTCATTCCCATAAAGATTATAACACACAGAGGACTCCTTACCTGAGGAGCGGGATGAGTGATACATCCAGTGAGCGCCGGTGAAGAACGCAAGCAAAGCTGAAGCTCGGGTATTGTTATATTCCATCAAGAGAAAGGAGGCAGACTGGTAAGAAGGCCGACCACATAGGGGGAGCGAACCGAAAAAGCTCAGCTTTGCGGAGCGGACCAATCTTCCGCACCGCCCCCTTACTCTCTCTCTCTATAAAAAAAGCCTGCGGGAAGCGCGAAGAGCTAAGCCACTAATGTCGTGGCGAAGGTTATACCTCAGAAAGTAAGCGAAGCTAAGGTTTCGTATGGAAAGGCTGAGTGCTTAGGTTGTGCACGCGATGTGTTGCATTTCTTCCAAGAATTCAGTTGATGTGAGAGGGCGAGGGGCCAGGAATGAAGTTTTAGGCCAACAATGGCCAGGGTCATCTCCTTTATGCGAAATTGATTCAAACCCGATCTCATCCACTTGAAAATGAAAAAGAATATATATATATATATATATATATATATATATATATATATATATATATATAAGGCACTGCATCAAGCAACTCTAGGTTGTATAGCCTTGTGGTGTAAGGCTGTGTAAATAACTGGACCTTACCACCGGGCTCAAAGGATCTCATTCTCCGTTATCGGATTGGCTCGTGCTGGAAATGGGTTCCTCCCTTTCATTTCCTTCCAGGTTCGCTTTGAACTTGGGGTGGATTAACCCACAATCGGCCATGGGGTCACGAGGATCTGATCCTCAAACAGGGCAATGATAGACAGGCATCGCTAATCTCTTCCTAGCCCTAGTATTCTTAAATCCTTTTTTCTAGGATATCGTATGACCAATCCACGATTCCCAGCTTAAAGGAATGACCTAGATCATAAGTACCTGGAAACCCTTCTATGGGCAATCCCTAGTGATTGGTGCCCCACCCATCATTCCCTATACCCTTATGGGTGGGTTGTAGAACAGAGAAAGCAGACCGGCATCTGTTATTCCTGGTCTTACCCTGTGAAGCAAAGGTTGACCTAGGGAAATTTCCCAAGATGAGAAATATGGATGCCCTGCTGGTCTTGAGTAATTCGAAACACGTATAAAGGAAGGTCCATCGCTTATTCTTTACCGGTTCTTGAGTTCTTCAATTAAAGAGGGAAAATGAACCAACAGAAACCCGTGGAATACCAGTAACGTACCTAGGATAAGTCAGATTGTGAGCAACGAGGGAATGAGTTAGGACTCTCGCTGTAACCACTACCACTACCTAATCTCAGTTCACATCCCGAGGGGAGTAAGAAATCACCTTAGTTTCACAGTTTCTCTCTTTCTCTTTTGAGGGAGCGGAGGTGAGAAGTGTTGGGAATTTCCAAAGGGATCAAGGAAGCTTATTGTACCCGCCAAAGGAAGTTGCGAATAGGCTAATTCCTTCTATCAACAATGCCTTGGAATGAAAAAGTTCTTGGTTGCACTCAGCCGTCTGAACCTTTCTTTGAATTCCGAGATGCTGACAGCAAGCCAAGCTACTCACTAAGACTGCCCAAGCTCTCCCACTCCTGCCTGGCTAGCTCCCTCAACTGCTCCCATGGATTGAACTGTTCGTCTCGTGCAGTATCCGGAAAAGAGTAGTTACTATCCTACGCGTCTACCCGTGCTACAAATTCAATCAGTCCTAACTTGCATACCCCAACCACTAGCCCGCATCATCATCTATTCATTTGCATGCTAGCCGGAGGAGGACTATCCGAACTACACCTAGCCAAAAGAGTAAGCCATGCCATCTGCCCTTGTGCTATGAATAAGACAGTCTCCTAGCTCGCACCTTAGCGCTATCCTCTGTCATGCTGCCAACCGCCGGCCATGTCATCTGTGTATTGATTCGCTAACCCATATCTATCTATTGGTCAAACTAAAACATGTATGTACCAGAAAGAGTAATCAAAGTATCCATGCCTACCGACAGCAACCTACTATTATCCGAGCCTGACCAAAGAAGGGGATATATTGGAAGTCTGGACCGCTCTCCCCCTTCTACTGATTTGATTGCCGGAGGAACCTCTCATCCCCTGCTAGCGGCACTAACTATTTATACCTTGCCTTGCTTGGAACTATCCCGTCTCGCTCAACCCCCCGCTTTGATCATTACGATACCACTCTCGATGCTATCCCTCACATCACAGACTGTGATCAAACTGAACTATCTCGCTAGCCGTATGACTGCCCGAGCTGCCATGCCTTGGTTTTCGGAACACTATCATCCTGGATACCTGCTCGATTAAGCTCTTCTTACACACATCAGGTTTTCGAGAAAGGAGGAAGAAGAAGAGAGGCAGCTTACTGTCTGAGTGAGACTAATGTTTGTTTCTGAAGTAAGCATCACCAAAAAGGAGAAAGAGTGGGTGGCCCCTTACGAGCTTTTTTTAGGAGGATGGAAGGGAACGCGTAAACTTTAGTTAGTTAGTAGGTTCGAGTACTCCTGGTCATTGACTTTTTTTATCCGGTATACGCGCAAGCAGCGATGTGGCATACAGAATTTCATTTGATGACCTGGCCTCGGATGATTGCTTATATCGACTCTCATTCTCTTTGTTGACCGGGGAAGCCTCTCAATGTGCAATCTTACTTTGCTTAGCTAGCCCTATCTTTATTATTTTGGCCTTATCTCGTAAAGAAAGGAAGGCTCATGAATGACCAATCCCTGGAGGAAGACTATGATTCTGCTTCTGTCTGGTCGTACTATGCCATTAAAGTCTCACTACTTATTTTTAATGTGAATCTTTGTATCCCCAAGGAAATCCCATGCATTGAGATAGCAGGTTGGATCATCATAAAACACAGGAATGGGTGCTCAATCAATGGAATGTTTGCTTTTAGATCTCTTCCAGTGCTTATCAAATAAAAATATCAGGTTAAGGTCGAAACAAGGGCTTTAGCGCCTGTGTACATGTTGTGTTGAACCTCTCTTCCTATCGCTAGGAGTGAAATACATTGCGTGGCTGCCCGATCATGACGTAGTCCGAGATATAAGATTGAGAAAAAAGGGCAAGTGGGAGATGTTCCACGAGCTACTTGTTTGAAGTCTTTTTCCATTTCTAGGTAAGAGAAAGAAAGGAGAGACTTCCCAAGTATGGGTGTTTGATCGATGGAATGCTTGTTGTCAGCATTTGTTACTGGACATCTTGCTTGATACTTTGTTCCTAGCACCAAATCTTTAGCTTTCTTTGCTTTTCCTCTGTCCTTTGCCCTATCAGAATCAGTATCGGTTGATTCCTTCCGAGAGGAGGAGGCTTTTTTGTTCGCTTGCTTGCTGGCTGGCAAGCTCTATACCGACCTTGGCTATTTGAGGCAATTTCTAAAGCATTTAGTCTCGCTACCTATGCTAGCTTCTTTGGTATGGCTAGCTTGTTTTTTGGTGAGGTATTGCCCTGCTATCGCATTCTTCCTTTGCGCTGTGCTCTCTCTCGTAATTTCTCTGCGACCTCTCTCTTTCTACTTTGTATTAGCTTTGTTAATTGGAATTGCCCCATGCAAGCGATTATAGCTAGCCTCTCCTTCATCGTTACCAGTTTCCAAGGCTGATGTCACTGATAGCTCTGCTTTCATTCTGATTGGCTACCAGAAGGGATAAGAACTATGCTTTGACCGGAAGGCACCTCTGCCGCCGTTACGTTGGGGAACTCTATCCTTTCCCTTCGAAAATGCTGAGATGGTAAATATTGGTGAACGGGGAACGTGCTTAGTGATGATATAGAAGATAATTCCGAAGTGCTCTATGGATTGGCTCTGGGGTAGCATTCGATGACAATTACTAGCTTCACTACCGATTCCACGTTGAAATCTCTGCCGACTTATCCTCGGCAATTAGGCTAGCCAAGTACTCTACCCGTATTGGTGCTATTAGCCGATGACAGATGGATAGTGGCCTTCTCTTGGAGCGAAGAAGATGATGCCCCAAAGGTATCGAATAAGCTAGCCCCTCATTATTTCAACAGCCGGCTTACTAATTACTACAAGGCGGTGGTAGACTTATTTTCTTACTCATACAGGGCTGTTTTAGGGTAGGCTTATCCTTATTCTAGCACACAAGCTGGAAACAAGGGATTAGATAGCACCTGGGATACATATCCTTTGAAAGTCATCTTCCTTACTCTATGGCTTTTCAAGTAAACTTCTCATCTCCCTTTAGGCTTACGGCGCTGCTTACTCGAACCTGGCTTGCTCTATAGAATATCCCGCGCTTAGCTTCCTTAAGCTAGGGAAGGACAGTCTAACCATCCTCTCGTCGATAGCGGTTAGAGAGTCAGTATAGACTGAGGAAATCCCCAGTGAAAGCTCTCTTCTCGGCCCGGAGGCTACGGCTATACATATCATCAGCCTCAAACGAGTCGTTGGGAGCATTCTTATCGCAGAAGAACGGAGATGGTAATGAACAAGCAAGATATTATTTGAGCAGGGCCCTGCAAGGACCGGAGAAAAACGATTCCCCGAAAAAGTGAGGAACCCATAAGATTCATAAGCAGACGTGTGAGTCTTGCTTTCAATTAGCGAGGAAGGAAGCAGACAAAGCAAGACTTTCTTCTTTCATTCAGAGTGAGAAAGGGAAAGCAAACGAATCGAAGCAGCACCCTTTTTCAATTTTCCTATAGAGTAGCAATCGATCCAATGTGGATTGGCGACTCATTATCCGCCCGACCAGCCAAAACCTTTATGTCTATAGGGGCTCTGTTCTGCACACATATATGTCCGGATGCTGTGATCGGATTGGAAGAGAGTCAGGCCTTGCTTGATAAGGGGATTGCAGAGTTTTCTTTATCCGGCAGCCTGCAAACGGAGGCTGAAAAACTACAGGGACCTCGCCCATTTATTGGATTAATAAAAAGGGAGCGAAACAAAGAAAGAAAAAATGAGAAAAGATATTCGGCGAGCATCAGCCCACATTCTACCAAAGTCTTGTGATAAGTACTGTGGGAGGAAGGGAGGGTTTTCGAGCACTCCTGAAAACGAGAAGGAATGCAACAGTAGGAAACTGGCTACAAACTTCTAGGTTAATTTAGTTTTTGGAATTCTCCAGATTATTTCAAAAATTGGCTCTCATCGGGGATTCCTTTTTCGGAATAGGTAGAATACTCTCCAAATTGAGAGGGGCACCTTCCAACGTTATTCCGAGCTGGCTAATAAAGCCGAATTTCTTTCGCATTGCGCAAAAGACAAAAAAGATCGTATGAGTGAAAGTGGGAAGTTTAAAAACCCCAAAAAAGGGGCCATGGTTTGGCCCTTTTTGAGAACGACCAGATAAGCACTAGCAAAAGCGCTCTTTCTTTCGCTTTCACTCATAGACCACCCACTTATTTCCACTGCGATTGTAGGACGAAATAAAAGTGCAGAGCATACCGAAGTCCCAAATAAATCACTTATTGGCAGTCACGATTTTTGAAGTTCGGTAGGCCCATACTCACTCTCAAGCTAACAGGCTGCTACTCCTTCAGAAACCGGGAATCCGCAAGGAAGCATAGGACACAGAATAAGGACCTAAAGTTGTTCGTCGGATGAGACCGAGAACCGAAAGATGTCTATCAAAGAGCTTCGAGTGACTTGATTCTTTGCTCTTCGACAGCCCTAACAAGTCACTCGAAGCTCCTCTGGCGCGCTCTAGCCGAGTGGTCCTCGCCTGCACAAGCAAGCAGATTAGCTCCCCCATTCTCTTATTGTGCCGGCAGGCCTGGGCGAGCAAGGTAGGGTTAGATTAGAGGGAGGGGGACTGTGAGCGCCCGTCCCATAAAGCGCCAGGGAACCACGCATTCCTCACGGGCTGGGCTCTCGCGTGTCCAGGGTCCGATCAGATCAACCAGCAACCGGTTTACGGAACAAGGAGTTAAGCAAGGGCCAGGAGATTGATAGAAGAACCTGGCCGAAGTCAGTGTTGTGTTCAATTCAACTCCGCGGGTTGGCTGGTTGGAAGGGATTGCTTTCTGCCGTCTGTCTTTCCCTTCTCTCTCTTCTCTTAGCAAAGTAGGTTCAAGTCAAACTTTTGGCTTGCTACAAGCTGGGCTCAGGGACTGCAGTCAGCCGCTTCCCCTGTAGTCGTTCTTGACAGATCCGATCGGATCTTCATAATCTAGAGTAAAAGGATTCGAACCTTTGTATGCCGGTACCAAAAACCAATGCCTTACCACTTGGCTATACTCCATACGGCCTGTTTTGGACGGTAAGAACGGGGAGAGGGGGAAGGGAGAAGCAGGGCTCGAAGAACGAGCCGAGCCATGCAAGAACGCGGGGATATAGCAAGTAAGCAGCAAGGTTCTCCCTTTAGGACCGACTACAACAAGCTCGCGACTCTAATAGAAACAAACGGTAAGCTCTCCGCTCTATTTGCTTGCAATGATATACCTATCAAAGTTGGCGAACGCTTTTGTAACCTTAGACTCGTTACGCTGTTCGACTGAACTCGTTGGCTCCGCGTCCACCGAAAGTCGGTAACCTTCATCACCGTCAGCATTTGGTACTCTCTCGATAGCTTCAATAGTTCACTGAATTTGGCCGCAAGCCCTTCAGAAAGAAAAAAAAAAGCTTGGTTGCGGGAACCGACGGTGATGAAGGTTACCGGGAAACGACGTTCCGTTCCCTTTGTAAAGTAGGCCTTTTGATAACTAATTAGAGTTGACATGAAATGGATCACGGAAGAAGACGTATCCGATGAATGAATGATTCAATCCCCTCCCACTCACACGGGTTCTTCTATTGAAAGGGTTCCCCTTCTTCTATGTGAGGTGGGGCGTACGTAAGAGCGGAACCTAGATAGAACGCGGAGCGCCGGCCCCGGCCGCCGATACAGTTACCATGCTTACCAGCTCTTACCATTGCCGCCTATAGATATAGATGGGAGGTAGGCGAAGGTAGCTTGCTTCTCTTCTCCTAGGCTACCTGCACATGTTATTCGCGAAGAAAAAAGGCAGCGAGCGGTTCTTCGCTTAGTAGAGCTGCCGGCCACCGGACGACGACCGCTTCTTGTTCTCGCCTCCCCCGTTTGGGCTCTTGCTCGAATCAGAACCTTTATGCGTTGGTAGGCTTTCGACTCAATCTAATAGCCTACCTATCGGGCGCCAATAAAAGAAAAAGTTTTCGCATGGGCGCATCATCTGATGCATAACTAATTTCATAACCACCATCCATCACCAATCACATTCCACATCCCACTTCAAACTTTTGATTCCTCGGGTAGCGTGGCCTCCTCTATAAAAGGGCATTCCAGCTTCAGAGGTAGGTGAGCTGGGTCAGGAAGGAGTTTGACTGCTGGGATAGGATCGGATCCTATTCGAAGCACTCCACCTCATAGATAGTGAACACAGATTCTTGTTTCATTTTCAATTCCTTTCGGGTCGAAAACGCGGGCTGCTGGTGGGGCTGTGCCCATTCTCCCTCTTCTTCCGCTTTACAACTGGAATAAGGAACCTTAGAATTCACCCCGATGAAAAAATTGGATTTGAGAGGCTAGCGGATCAGAAAGATTTTTATGGAATGTCCTACTCCTGCCTGAGCTTTCCGATCAACTAATCCCCTATTTCAGGGACATCTCTGTGTTAGGTAGGGCCAGGGCTCTCTGATTAGTCGAATGAGCCCATCCCTCTAGCCTATCAATTATTGGTGGACCTTCCCTTGAACCAGTCACGGAGCTCTCAACTGAGTTGTTTAGGTTATGGAATTACATCTCTAGTTGGGGGTTTCGGTTCGAAGGTTAAAAAATGTGGTGCGGGTTCATCTCTCTCGACCAGTTCAGGTTCAAGGGAAGGGTGATCGAGGGGACCCAGACTTTAGATCTCTTCTCTATGGCGGGAGGTTTATTTCGTATCAAGAGTGTGTTGGGGAGGCCAGGGAAGACGGATTGGATCGAGAGGCGATGCCTATGCCTCTTCTTTATCGATAGGATTCCCATCATTTTGAGTCTCCGGCGAAGGAGACAAGGGCAAGGCACCGAACATGTTCTATCCTCAACCTCCATCTGTCATTAGTAATATCAATCCGCTTTTCCTATTCAGTAGTACACTACGCGCTACAACTAGCAGCGCCTTTACTAGTAAGGGAAAACGCTAGCGCGCTAGCTAGCTACTTTTAGTTATAACCCCTACTTTTTTTGGGGGATATTTGAAGAAGCCTGCTGAAAAACAGAAGCGCGCAACGGCTGAAAAGCCGGCAACTTGTTAGGAGTAGGTTTTGGCTTGCCCCTTTCTTATTATTAGTTTGGAACCCTATACAAGGGCTGCTCGCCCCTCTCTCTCTAAAGGGGCTTATGCACTCCACTCGTTACCACTAAACGACGAAGCCAGGAGCGGAAGGAGGGACTTGAACCCTCAACCTTAGCCTTGGCAAGGCTATGCTCTACCATTAAGCTATTTCCTCCAGCGGGGCAACATCAAGCAGCGAAGCACTACTGAGCAATTCACATATTACTTGATACGGACGACTTCTGTTTTTCTGCCGGACCGCACTCTTGACCCCCGATCGAGCTACGAGCACGAGTAGGTAGGTGGCTAGGGGGCGGCAGGGCTGCCTTTTCAATCAATCTCCGGCCGCTCAGCGCCGCTATTGGTGCGAGTTATAAGGAGTCTTGGTCTCGAGTCGAGCTGGGGCGTCATTTCATTCTCGTAACGGGCACCGCAAGACCAAACAAGTTACTCCCTCGCCTCGTAGCGGCGGCACCTGCCTTTTAAGTTAAGTCATTTCCTAAGACGGCTCCTCTTATTCTACAATAATCCAAGCAGCAGCTCCACGAGTCCGCTCGGAACCAGTCGACTCCTAAGCCATTCATTCTCCCCTCTCGGTTGGCGTTTCCCAGCCACTAGAGCAAGTAAGAGAACCTACATACAGTGAATGAACTTAAAAAACTGCCGATTTTGGCCGGATTGTACACCTTTGTGTCTGGCTATGTATATGGATGCGCATAAAGAAGGGACGGGACATCTCTCTCCTTTTTTATGGGGGGGGGGGGGGTAAGAGAGGGGGAATAAGTTGTAGCGGCACTTCACGAACTTCTTACTGGGGCAGCACCATCCTATAGGCATTTGCGAGTGTTTGGATGCACGTGTTTTGTTCATATTCCTGCGCAGTTAAGAGAAAAATTGTTCCCAAGGAAACTACTTGTGTCTTTCTTGGATATGCTTAGTCCGGGTATAGATGCTATGACGTGAAATCCAAGAGACTCGATGTATTCTTGAATGTTCTCTTTAATGAGGTCGCCTCATATTTTCCTTAACCTAATTAATAAGACCCGGGGGAGAATGGTGATGGGGATGTATTTCGGCCTTCTCCTGTTCATCAACTCGAACCTCATTCTTCTGCAGTTGATGTTACGGATCAGCCTCACTCTTCAGGCCAGCAGCCTTGCCCAGCATCTTCTGCCGATTGTCAGTCTGTTCAGCTGACCTCAGAGGATTCCAGTCACCCGGCACATCATGTTTATTCTCGGTGGCGATTACACTATGTTTCCCAGGGGAAGATTACTCCAGAAGATCAGCAGTCTAGCCCAGTTGCTTTCCTTCCAGCCGCTTCCTCAGATTCTGGATCCCTCTCTTAGGTTCGTCGATCCTCTCAAATTTCTTATCCTGTTGAAGGATTTTTGTCTTATCTTATGAATCGTTTTCCCCAAAACATCGAGCTTACCTTATGTCAGTTCAATCTTCTCATGAACCTGAACACCCATTTGTTTTTGAATGCTCTCTTGCCCTTAGGCAGTTTCACCAACTCAAATGTGTGGTTCTCATGCAAGGATTTTCTCTCTTCCTAATAGCTTTTATCCACAAATCATTCTATAGCTCCGGAGTCGTTTGACAACTAAGGGAAGCGAAGATGTTGATAAAACCAGGGTCCGTGTCCGTAAGAGGAAGAAGCTGGGAGACAAGAGGGAGAGGAAGAAGTGACTCGACCAGAGGGTAAGAAGAGGAAAGAAGTTAGAGACCTAGTACGAGGCTCCGAAGGAGAGACCAACGGTAGAGGCGTACTCTGTAGTCGAGCGTTAGCGATCGGGAGGTTCACCTGTGAGAAAGAAAGCTTCCTGAAGGGAAGCGAGGTATAGAAGTTTAGAGACCAACGGCAACAGGATCGAAAAGCCGGCGAAAGAAGATTTCTGTGAAGGAATGCGTTCGCGTGGGGAATAAAATGACAAACGTATTCTAATTATTCCTCCTCTACATCTTGATCGTTCTAGGGTTCGATGGAATAACAGAAAACGTTTCGTATTCCAATGATTCCTCCGGTCTAAGGTACGGTGGGAAAGAATCCTTTGTTTCAGTTCACCCAGGTTCCTTCAGACCTGGTTTTTCAAAGCCAGGCGGAGAACGCATTCCTGCCACACGACACGATCCCCAGTTCCGTTCCGTTTTCCCGTGTTTTTTGGCATAAATGGGATTTCCTTTAATAAAAGCCCATCTCGATGTGAAAAACTTTCATTTTCCTGTGTTTTTTGCTTACTTTTTGAATTCCTTTCCTAGACACCCATCGAAATGTTACAAAGTTTCATTTTCCCGTGTTTTTTGATACTTTGAGAAATCCTTCCAGATCGAAAATATATTCAATTTCATTTTCCCGTGAATAAAGTTACCGTACCGCAGGATCCGTAGGAGCTGGTTCTTCAAAACCAGGATCCGTAGGAGCAGGTCATGTTTGCGCTCTGATTCCTAGATTGGTCAGCTAGTGGTCTAAATGGTTTTAGCCAGGCGAACACTTTACCTCCCTCTACTGCGGCAGGGGATCAAAGATGTTTTTCAAAGCTCAAGGTCTGAAACTCTTTTCGCGTTAGCTCAAGTTCTCCCATCGGGATCGTAAAGTTGCGAAACTAAATTGAATCACTGGGAAGCGGGCTAGCTGGTTATTCAAACCCGGGCAGGCGCTATCAGACATCCCTACCACACCTGGAAACGAAGCAGCGAAATCCTATTCACCAGGGTCCTATTCCCCAAGCGTCGCAGATGTAGTTGAACTACGAGGACAGCTCAAGGAAAGGCGAATCAAAACCCCGTTTTCGTAAAGAGTTAGTCGCCAGGAAAAGATCAAGTGCGTCGGTCGCGCATGAATTAAATGTAGTCGAAAGGCAAAGATGCAATTAGTGAGTTCGTGCGAAAGAAAGGGGCTGCTTAAAGGCAGTTGCAACTCTCAGCCCTGGGTTTATCAACCCAGCTCTTTCACCCTACGTACGCCCAAGAAAAGGCAAATAAAGCCATCAAGAGCGGGTTATAGGGCCGAGGGGTATAAATCAATTAGCCCAGGGGTTTTACTTATCGAATTTGGCCTCTGAATGAATCTTCAATAACAATTGCCCCAGGGAGCTCTACGGGTTTGATCCATCTACCAGGAAACGAAGCTAAATACGCCACCTACGAGTCAGGAAACGAAGTAGCGCTGGGAGTGAGACCTGGAAACGATGCAGCTAAATCCTATTCGCCCGGAAAGCTAGCGGAGTGATTTGATAACTCCACAGGGGCCGGAATCCGGAGATGTAGTTTCTTTTCTCGAATGCGATGGTCTGTTCGAGGGAATGAAATGGGCTCGAATGAATGTGAGAGGTAAGGAAGTCACGAACGTAGCGTCATCATTATATATGATGTTATTCGCGTTCGGGTGCGTTCCATCAGAAATGAGAGTATCAATTTGCTTAACACATTCAAATCGGTGCTAAATAGGATGTAGTTATGGAAGGAAAGCTAGAGGAAAGCTCCAATTAGGTTTGGTGTTCTGTTAATGTTGTCCAAATAGAGCAATCGAATATCGTATCGTAAGAGAAGAAAGTGCTTTATGATGTTACATCTTCGCTTAGGCTAATTCTGGCATAGCATCTTTACGATTGAGACAGCGGCGGGCCCAAAGTGCCTTCAATAGTACCCCGCGGGGTCGAACGGCCGGTAAACCTTTTTTCGCCTAAGATCGGGAATGCTTTTGTCGTCTGAGTTAGCCTACGCGAACTGTAATGATAGGCTTTCTTTCGTTCCAACAATTCCGGAGGAATATTTGGTGTGAAGCAAGCAGGAATATCTAGCCTAGGTTCACTACCATTGAGAAAGAGACTTTAAAGCAATGGACATAGGTTCGAAAAGCTTGTTCAGCCCCAGGTAGCGAACATAGACCAGAAGAGCTTGACTGGCATGGATGACCAGCCTTTCCCCACCGGCTAATCAAAAAAGCAGAAGAAGTGCATATCGCACCCTTAGCTTAGGATATTTTCCTTTGTCTCTCAAGAGTAGTTATGAATCTAGTTGGTGGAGTTTTATTAAAATAGATAGCCTTTTCTTTTAGACGAAAGAATTACCTTTTCGTTGAGAGAATCATCTTTTCTCGGGAATGTGACACATAAGTGAAGTACGGCCCTAAAGAAGACGGTCAAGGGGAAAACTGCCAAGGAGAAAAACACAGGCTTTCCTCTCCCTTAGGTCGAGACTTGAAGTACCTTCGACTGAAGGGAATGCTTTCAACCGGTTCCTCGCTTCAACAACTGCAACTGCCGCTTTCGCTGTGGAAGTAGCTCGCTGCGCACCTTGTCCATCTCTTGAAACTGGTTCAAGCTTTCGGGCAGTCACTGACACAACCTGACCTTCGGACTACTTATTTGTGGAATGGTCTTTCCGGGGACTACCGACATTTCATGAGGGTGGAATCAGACCTGTAAGCCATACCATTTGAAGCCACTGTCCTCTCTTATATAAATGGGAGTTATGCTGTACTATTTCTTTCTTGATGGTTACTCGCTTCCTCCTATACCATTGTGTCCTACTGGTATTACTCCTAGATGCAGAAAGCTTATGACTACTCCTGGACGGTAAAAAGAAAGACCTCCTGGTGATCCGGGCAGTCAGCTCTACTCTTGCATCTAGCAAAACACTCCTGAACTTTCTTAGCTTCAGTCTATCTTTCTCAAACTAGCTCAAACCTATTATTAGGAACCTAGCAAGGAAGTCATATAGTGCAGTCGCGCTTCCGGACCTCAGAAAGACCGAGTGAGTGGTGCATGTTCGGGACAAGGGTAGCAATCCTTTCTTTTCGGGAAAGAAACTTCCAAGCTTAGTCTCAAACTGGTAAGCAAGTAAGTCCTCCTGTAGAGGAGAGCTACGAAAAAAACTTCTCTTAAGAAATAGGTGACGAACCAGAAGAGCTCTTCTGTTAAGGTATTTACCTACTTTGTTTAGGCTCCCGAACCGGCCTACAAGGCTTAGTGTGGTACGTCTTCAAAGAAAGAACTTGTTTTGCTACCTTACTGAAAAATCCCTCAAGGGGGCTCTTGGCAAACGTGGTATTTTGCTTTTGAGGCTAGGAACCTTGGACAGACAGACAGGCAAGTACTCCTGTACGTTGACCGAGTGAGTGGTTGTTCTGGTCTTCTTACTTGTGACTTGGCTGGTATTCTCCTCCTATCTTACTTGGATTAGTTAGCAAGTCAAGTAGAATCCCAAGAACGTAGGTTATATCTTTTTTGCTAATCCGAAGTCTTTCCATGGCAATCAAAACAGTGCTCGGCCTTTCTTCACCTCTCGCTTTAGCTCGAGCTATTTCATACCCTCTCCTTTCAGTCGAGACTTTCAGTACCTTTCTTGTTCAATTTCACCATCTCGTCCGTCATTAATCCGGGAATCCAAAGATTGGTTGGCTCGGGGAATCACCAAATAAAGGTGAGAAAGCCCCCTACAGATATTCAACTTGATCAAGAAGCCTTTCACCCAGTCGTCATGCCAGCATCCAATCGCATCTCCCAAAGGCCGAGGACGAAGCCCCGGGGTTTGTTTTCAGATTTTATTCTCTATGAGAAGGTTAGTTAAGCAATGGAATGAAATTCCCCTCCTCTCAGCGCACTGCACTCAAATAGAAGCTTATTTCAATAGGTAAAGGCACTAGAGCCTAAAGTCTTTGTTACAACAATCTCTCTCTTTAGTTATGGTCAACAGAGATTCTCTTCCTATCCCTTTTTACTTTCAATGCTCAAAAGCTCTGTGGCAGCCAGTTCAATGTCAGCTAGATTTCCACGTTCAAGCTCTAAGTCAAGCAGTCCCTCTTTCTTAGTAGGACTCCTTCCGGCAGTGATTAGATTACGGGTAAGCCTTTCCAAACAGTGGTTATCTATAAGTGCTTCCATTCTATATCGATACGAGGGACGATGGAACTCTCACGTACAAGCAAGGGAAAGTCCTGGGTTTCAAATAAGGTGAGTTGGTAAGTTTTTGGGGTAAACCATTCACAGATCGAAAAGTGTTGTTAGCATCCAAGAATGATATGAGCTGAGGTCTAGCCAAAAAAAGGGATATGGTTAACCGGTTGCTCCCTTTATTAATAATCAAGGGCCCTCCTGCCGTCGTTTCAGTGACTCATAGGGCTTCCCTCAGCTCAGTCATTTTGGTTCTTGAGAATGGTCGCCACCTCTCCCAGGACCAGAATGATTATCCCTGCCCGATGGGTCTACATCCATCCCTGAATGTCGTCGAGTACTGTTCACTTCCCCACCATTCTTGTAACCGTCACATGTAATCCGCGCAGGTGTGTCCGCACCCCCCTGAGTGGACGAGAAAGAAAGGATTTCTCGGAGCAACCCCCCAGGTTCCAGACCCAGGAGTCAACTTTCCCGTATGAGTATTCGGTACATGTATCAGTCCGTGGAAGAGTGAAAGGGTCACCACTACTGAGGATCTCCCCCCTAATCTTAGATAGGTCGTCTGAGGGTTCGCCGCGGTTCATTGGTGTGCTTACACACTAGGCTACCCTTCTCCGAAAGCTCTGCGGGACCACCTACCACTAGTCTTCGGCCGGAGGGGTTTATCGCACAAAAACGCCGGGACGCAGGCTCCCGAAGAAAGAAGCCCAACGAATGTCAGATGCAAAGCCCTGCACCTCATTAAGATCATATTGGCATACTCTCCCAAAAAAAAGAGCAGACCCCATTGAAGACGAGAGTAAGGTACAACAAGGTCATTTCTGTCCACCGCCCTTCTCACGGAACCGTACGTGGACGTTACCGCTCATACAGCTCCCAGCCAGCAAGCAGTTAGCCTTCCTCTACAAGGAATGGAAGTGTGGATGAATCAAATTAAATAGAGGAATTCAATTTTTCTTTTCAACAATAACATGATAAGAGCATCCCTTTCACAAAAACCTACAGATCCCCCTACCTATCCTGCCACTTCAGAACCTTGTGATCTTTGAGAAGATCATTACGAGCCCTCTCCTAGAATGTTTTTGTAGATTTCGAAAATTCTATAGTGGATCAAGACGAGAATGAATCCCGGAATCCAGGACATACTCATCATGGAGCTTCTGCTCTCCTCTGGGAAGGGGTTTTTATAGATAGAGAGGTGAGTCAAGGGTAGCCTCCCGTTTGACCGATTTTCTCGGAGTCGGAGGTTTTCGGAGGAACATCTCTCATCTGATGACCCTGAACAAGAAGGAGCTTCTCTCGATGTGAGATCAGCAGCAAAAGAAAGAAAAGGAATTGGATGCCCTAGAGCAGCAGCCCCCGGAAAAGCCTTAAAAAAACACACAGAACGGACCGGACACAAACAAAAGAAACAAGAAAAGGGCCATGATGATGATCCTATGTTCGTTTTTGCCCTGCCTCGATGATGCGCTCCTAGCTCGCGAAGCTACATACCGAAAAAAGAAAAAGAATCTCTCTATTACTTTAAGAAGAAAATCGTTGGTTTGACCTACGAACTACGTGAGAAATACGAGATCTAGGCAAGCTGCTACATGTTCTCCCCTTGCCCTTTTTCGATAGAAGAACTACTTATCTTCTCTTAGATAGCAGTCGATCGGTTCGCATCTATGGTCAATCAATAGGTCCGCGGTTCGCATCTACGTTGGGGGGAGGGTTGTTATATTCCAATCCAGGTGGAGTAAATCCACTCTATGTTCACTAATCGAAATTCCTCCAACTTTAGGAGACATTTCATTCACTACTTTTAAATCGGTAAAGGACCAAACTGTTTAGCAGCCATCCTTTGATGAAAGCGTAGAGGCTCTGCCGGAGATGGAACAACTTCTTCTCTTCACTCTTTTTTATTAGAGCATCTCAGATCGCATTCCAATCACCTTAGCAAGTCTCCTAGGTGCGAAGCCATTCTTTAAGCCCAAAACAAAAGGAGAAGTGAAGTCACTATCTAGACAAAGGGGATCGCCTACTTAGAAGGTAGGAGTTCACACCGGACAATCTCTTTCTTAATGAATTGAAAGCAGATGCCATTGAAAGAGAGTGAGGGAACTGACGGGAATAAGCTTAAGCCTGACCTCAGGGTAGGAAAAGATTTCATCACAAATGAACTTAGATAGAGGACGAATCGAATAAGCGAGCGTTCATCCCCATCTCTTGTCCTTGAAGGAGGGACAAAGAATGGATCTTTCTGCTCTTGCAGGAAGGGCCAGTAGTCTTGGTGCTAAGGGCATGGCTTGGTAGGCCATTCCAAGGTAGAAGTTAAATTGGTAGTTTAACTTCTTGTGTGTTAATAAGCTTTAGATGTTTATGCTTATATTGATCTTGTGAGGCATGAATTGATTATGTATGTATATACATTGATATGTGTGATGATCGATGTGTGCTATAAATGATGGATGTATGATGTGGTTAAAGGTATAATTGGCACTAGTTAACTTACCAGGTATAAATGATCGATCATTAGGATTAGTGTGCACACAGTTGAGTCAATTTTGCGCGTGGCCTTGGTGGCGTTAAGTCATCAAGGAGAAGTACGGTGATGTAATATTCTATCGAAAATTGTTTATATTATACGTGATGATGAGTGGAATCTCATCAGTAGGGCATGTGATGATGAGTGGAATCCCATCCATGCGAGGTCCGGTGATGAGTGTAATCCCAATGAAGTAATATTGTTGTTGAGTGTAATCCGCGTATCCGAGTAAACTAATAGTGGCCAATATACTTGTTCATGTGGTTATGTTGCTTAGATAAATGCTTTATCTTGTTGAGCTTAATATGAAGTAAGATGTCATATTATTGACTCTTGTGTTGCTAGCTAGTTTGCAATGTTGATGCTTATGTATGTTGTGTGTGATGTTAAGGATTATTTGCTTGAACCCTGCATTGTCGTTGTTTTTAGTTTTAAAGCATCCTCACTAAGCTTCTAGCTTACGCTCTCATTTTCGACAATGCAGATAAGTAGCGTGGAGTTAGCAAGGAGCAAGGCGAAGGGGCATTCCAAGCTTTGTAGTTGCTCAAGTATGGTTTAGTAAATAAAGTAGTATTTAGCAATGAGGCTACTATGTGTTTGTATGAGCGTTGTATGACTCATATATGTTGAATGTTGTTTATGCTTTGCTTTGGATTTATAAACCATGTTATGTCTTGTTGAATGCCTGTGATGAGAGGTTATGCTTTGGATGTTATATGTTGTTTGGCAAGCATGTAAAATTATGTGTGAAGACATGTGTCTTTTGGCTTTTAAAGCTTTTGAGTATGCTTGTTATGCAATATCTACCCTTATGTGAATGCCTTGTTGGATATGCCTTGTTGTTCATCTAAATTGTTCTACATGTTAGTTCTAGGTTGTGGAATGTTGTATGAATGCTTGTATGTGGCTAGGGAAGTCATAAAATGCATTTAGTGTTGAGTCATGTGTTGTTTTGCTGCCAATTGGTGTCTTGCAGTGCAGGGCGTATTGATACGCCTAAGGTCCGTATCGATACGGTCCTACACTTTAGGACACAAAATTGGCTAGGGGTACTGATACTTGGGGGTGTATCGATACGCCCAAAGCTCACTAGAATTCTGAGATTTTCATGAGTCATTGGTGTATCGGTACGGGCTCTAGGCGTATCGGTACGGTTTTGTCTCGTTGACCGCGAGATGTTGACCGAGAAAGGTGTATCGATACGCTCAAGGGTTGTATCGATACGGTCTTCCTGTGTTGACTGAAGGTAGTTGACTTGGTCAAGGCGTATCGATACCTTTGATAGGTGTATCTATACGACCTGCTCTGTAAGTGTAAAATGGGATGTTTAACATGTAGTTTTGGTTTGGTTGCTTTTACCTCGTGATGTTTTCCGCTGTCGTGATCACTTAGGAAATAATATGCCTTTAGACAAGATTTAGTTAAAAGAAATTTTCTAGGGTTGCTAACCGAGGTGGAACCTTAACGGGTTTCACATCGGTTTTCCCCGTGTAGCCTACTCGAACCGGTCAGTCGACCAGACCGGAGCGAGGGGGTTACAAATACAATTTTGATTTATTTAAGACATATATTTTTTCAGAAAAATAAAAGGAAATAAAATGGGGTTTAAATATTGGGTTAAATATAATGTCACGGTCCGTTTGCGTGATAGGCAAGACCGTGACGAGATGCTTGCTGGCTGTGCTTAAGCTGGGATGCGGGATAGCATTAAGGGTGTAGTACGTGCCGTACAGCCGTTCGGTCCTGGGGACAGGGCGTGCTGGTTAGGCACCACACTGGTCGGGAGCTGTCCCCGCTTCCCTGATGAGCCCATGGGAGGGCGAAACCAGTAAGCATCGAATGGATAAGGCTGAGCCCCGGGCTGGTAAGAGCCCTGGGTTGCCGCACGGGGAAGTTGTCCCTGCGTGAAGACTCTGACCCCGTGACAGATGGTATCAGAGACAGTTCCATGTGCTAGCTGTGAGCTTACCAAGCGCTCCATGTGCTGCGCGTAGCGGGTCAAGTGGACGAGCGATGCCTCACACCCGAGTGAAGTGGTGTCTGCGAGTGGGACCTCTAGAAAGAGACTGAGACGAGGTAGGGTAGGCAGGAAGCTACAGCGAAAGTTCGCCAAGCACTCGCAGAACCTCGGTAATGAGGGCGAGCAGGCAGGGAATTGCACACTCGATCTGGGTTGGTTCCCCATACGAGTGGGAACGAGATTTCTCCCCATGCACGAGGGCGTGCATGAATTGAGTGGGGGAGATTGTCACGGTCCGTTTGCGTGATAGGCAAGACCGTGACGAGATGCTTGCTGGCTGTGCTTAAGTCGGGATGCGGGATAGCATTAAGGGTGTAGTACGTGCCGTACAGCCGTTCGGTCCTGGGGATAGGGCGTGCTGGTTAGGCACCACACTGGTCGGGAGCTGTCCCCGCTTCCCTGATGAGCCCATGGGAGGGCGAAACCAGTAAGCATCGAATGGATAAGGCTGAGCCCCGGGCTGGTAAGAGCCCTGGGTTGCCGCACGGGGGAGTTGTCCCTGCGTGAAGATTCTGACCCCGTGACAATAACATAAAATATTTAACCTAATTAAATAAATTAAAATTTAATTAAATAAATCAAAATTATATTGGGTTAAATATTTTATGTTCGATTTTTCTAAAAGCACATTTTCTTTTCTTTTATTTTTTCGGGCATTAACAAATATTCAAGACATATATTAAATGGTGTACATTATATCTTAAAAATATGCTTGGCCTAGTGGTAAACATGCTTTACTTTAAATCCAAGGGCTTTGGTTTAAATCCACCAAAGGCCATTTTCTTTGTTTTCATTTTTTGGGCATTAACAAGTATTTAAAACATATATTAAATGTTGTAACTTACATCTCAAAAATGTGCTTAGCCTAGTGGTAATCTGGCTTGTTCTTCTCTCTTAAGAATGAGGTTGTGAGTTTGATCCTTGTAAGCTTTTTCATTGGTTTCATTTTTCCTTCAGCAATCAGGTGACACGTGTCATCACTTTATTGGGTGAGGAAAATTAATTAATTAAATTAAATAAAAATGTTGAAAATCCTCCAATAACGGGGTGACACATGCCACCACATAATTAATTTCTTTTATTAGATTAAAATTAAGATTAAATTGATACATTTTTTAAATATAAGAATTAAATGTGTAATTATACCAATTTTATTTAACATCACCGTCAACTTTTCTGTCATTTTTAAGTGCTAATGGTTTCTTTTTTTAATAGTATGGTGGTCAATAAAATAGTTTATCCTTGATTTAAACCATGTTCCTATATAAAAGTGGCAGACAAAACAAACCAAATCAGCATTAAGTCAGCATCTAACAATAAAGAAAAGTCATGGTCCTATTTGTACTTTCATGTAGCTAATAATTTACTCTCAGCACTCACTAAATTCACTTTCTACTAGAAACATTAAGAAAAGAAGAAGACAAAGAAACTTAAAGAGAAGATTCACTTGACCCCATTTCCAGGGGTCGAAATGGCAAGATCAGGCCAAGAAAAGCAATCCCCGCCAACAAAACCAGGCTCTCCACCTTCAAACTGCCATGTATTCTCCATTCCCGTGGCAGCACCAACAGCAGAAGCAGCTCCATCTCCTACGCTTGGAAAAGGCAGCATTCCTCTTCCAAGCCCAAATCCAACATCCTCGAGCGTTGGAGCAATACCAAACCCAAAACCACCGAGAGCTAGAAAACCAGGCCCTTGAGTATTCAACAATGAAGTAAAACTTCCACAAATATTGCCCCTGGACTCTCCACCGATACCAAAACTTCCCTGATTGGCTGAGATTGGCAACAAAACCGGGGTGGCAGGTAATGGGAAGTTATGATGACTTGCGGCGACCGTGGTGGCAGCAGCATTGGTTGTGGAAAAAGCTGTTCCATGGGTGGTTGTGGCAGTGCTGCTGCGTGAACGCTTAGCATTTTTCCTGGTACCACCGCCAACAGGGATGTCCCTAAGAGTGCCACCATGAGTCCAGTAACGGCGACATGACTTACAGAAATAGCGAGGCTGAGAAAAGTTATAGTTGTTGTAGTAGCAAAACTTAGTGTTGGTGGAGTCACAGCGTGGACAAAGCAGTTGCTCTTGTTCCGGTGGTGGGGCTCCATGAGCCTTGGTTAGACGCCTGTTTTGATCCCCGGAACTTAACGGCATTTTGAGACAAAACAAAAGTCTTCTTCAAGTGTATTATGAGGATGTTAAGGAGAGAGTGAAGAGGGGATTTTATGGGGGAGAGAGAGGAAAAGAAGAGAATCTGTTGGGACAGTGAAACATGTCGTGAAGGTTAAACGAGAGAAGAGTGAAGAGTGAAGAAAGCGGGCTTTTACGTTGTTTTGTTAGGCTCTGACGCTCTCTGTTGAGGGTCGGCTCCATCACCATTCCATCAGCATGGTGTTGTACTGTTGTTAGCTGTTTATGTGGCTTCTTTTTGGATTTTTCTAGCTTTGGCCTTTAATTGTTTGTGTCCAATAAAAGAAAAAGTTAATCCTCAAGAATATATGTACTTCTTCTAATTCTGATCATGGCACAACTAAATTCATAATGTAGTAGTTTGTAAGCAAATTTCCAAGTTTATTTTTGGACATACATATAATATTCGAAGCAAATATTAAGGCTGTCCATGATATTTCTTGTTAACAACAATCTTCTTCCCTATGTCAGAACTTCAGTTCAACTCTCAAGAGTCCAATGCTTTTGAGTGAAAAATGTGCTATTCCCATCGTCCTAACAATGAATAGACTGAACCGAAAGTAGTATAGACAAGCATGCCGAAGGGTTCAGCTAATACTGCCAAATACCCGACAGTTTCTGGCTAGGCATCGGGAGTCAGAAGTCATGGTCAAAGGCGTAAGAGGATGGAGAGATTGTTGGAGGGTTGGACAGAATCATGAGTGCCAGCCCGCGTGGGGTTCAATTATTGGCTCTCCTCTCTGATTTTTCCGACACGTCATGTCCGTATTCAGATTCCTGCTCCGTACCGTACCACACTTTCGGTTCTTCCCGATCTTCATGCCGGATTACTCGCTCTTCTACTGTTGTTAAATTTCTTCGTTGCTTCTCTGTTTTCACATGTTCACCGTTGATTTGTTTCATGTTTATAGCCCCGGCAGGAATGGAGGGCATCCATTGCAGTACAGATGCTTTCCCATATTCTCTCTTCATTGTTGGAAAATTGAACCCTAAACTTCCTAAATATTATAGTTTATGAAGCGCAAAACCTAATATGTCTCATGCATTATGCATCAATTTGCTTTGACTACCTTTGAAAAAGGTATGATACAAATGATAAATGTTTGTTTATTCTTTTGCTAGCATCTTTTAAATTATTTTTTATACTATTGAATTGATAATTATTGAAATAAAAAAATGCAATAGAGTATTGCTGCGTGATGTGGTTATATGTTAATTGGAGGTGAATCTCATGGCGTTCAAATGGTCGCCTCTATAATTAATCTTGTATTTTAGAGGCTTGTGAACCCTTGATGTTAGTATGGCCGTGAAGTGAACGACCTTGATGTCCCGCATATGGTTTTCAATTTTTCAAATGCCAACAGAAGGATTTTTTTGTCTAGAAAGGAAAAGGGAAAAATTATAATATTCTAATATTTTATATTTCATTTAATATTAATTTTTATTTAATAAAAATAACACATGTCGCGTTTTCAAGGTTTTTAACATGGAGAAGTGGAATATTTAAATAAAATGTTTTATTTTTAATATTAAATTTAAATAAAATAATATTATCAATAAAAAATAATATTTAACTAAATTATAAAATTTATAAATAAATAAGGTTAATTTATAATTAAATAAATTTTTATAGACTAAATTGAATAAAAAATATAAAAGACTTGACATGTCATCTATATTTTTATTAAAGTTATGTACATATTAATATGGTCAAAGTGCCATGTGTGATTTCTTTGTTCGTTCAATAGTTTTTAATGGATTGAGGTAGTTTAAGTAGTATTTCAAATTTTAGGGAAAAAAAAACTTTAGTCATTAAGTTAGAACATTAAGACAATTTGTGTAATGTCTTTTTGAATGAAGATTTGACTGAAGAAATATACATGCAGCAGCCACTTGGGTGACAAGTAGATTAGAGTGGAAAGAAACTAGTTTGTCGATTAAAAAAAAACATTGTACAGATTTAAACAAGCACCTAGAGCGTGGTTCAACAAGTTCATGACATGTCTTGTAGTGTATTTGAGGTTCACAGCATCAGTCATCACAGACATATGCCTCATTGTATTTTCGTGAGTTTAATGGAAACAAGGTCTACATAATGGTTTATATTGATGATGTTGTGGTATTAGGTTCGGGTGGAAAAGAGGTTAATAATAATGTGGAAAATACTATGATACATAATAGTTTATACAAAGTTTTTTAAATTTTAGGGTTTAGATATTTATAATGTGGTTTAGGGGTTTAGGTTGCAGTGTGTAGAATTTAAGGTTTATGGTTATAATTTAGAGCTTAGGGTTTAGGACTCAAGATTTAAGTTTTAGGGTGATAGGGCTAAGTATCTAAATTTTAAATTTTATAACTTAAAGGCTTAATACATTTTCTCCCCCTAAACTTTACTCATTTTTCTAACTTGCCCCATAAACTAGGTTTTGCCCACTTTTACTCCCTAAACTTTTCACCGTTACTCATATAACCTCAAAAAGTTAACACCGTTTAAAAAATTATTTTGACAAATCAGAACGCATCACGTCATTTTATTTATTTATTTTTAAATTTTAAAATAAAATAAATATATTAAAATATTTATTAATTTAATTATAACTCCTAAAATACCCAAAACACCCCTATTTTGTTTTTCATTTTCTCTTTTTCTTCACAAATTTAGTTCGACGGTGCCACCAACTTCCCCTTTTTTGGCTACAACATGGATGATGGGATGAATTTAAAAATCAGTAAGTTTTGACCAAGCTACAGCACTGATGAAGAGGCAAGGTCTAGAGTTAATGGGTTGATCCAGCTACGACACCGACGAAGAGGCAAAATCAGAAGTTTAGTGAATTTGGTATAGCTACAACACCGACGAAGAGGCAAGACCAGGAATTTCTAAGGTTTGTCCTAGCTACAACAATGACGAGGGGGTAGGGTCTGAAGTTATTTTGATCCAGCTGCAACACTGACGAAGAGGTAGGATCAGGATTTTGGAATATTTGGTTCAGCTACAACACCGACGAAGAGGCATGACTAGGAAAAAGTAAGGTTTGACCCGGCTACAACACCGACGAAAAGGCAGGGTCTGAAGTTGTTTTGATCCAGCTATAACACTGACAAGGAGGCATGATCGGGATTTTGGCATATTTGGTCTAGCTACAACACTGACGAAGAGGCAAGACCAAGAATTGTAAGGTTTGATCCAGCTACAACACCGACGAAGAGGTAGGGTCTAAAGTTGTTTTGATCCAGCTACAACACTGATGAGGAGGCAGGATCAAGATTTTGGCATATTTGGTCCAACTACAACACCGACGAAGAGGCATGATCGAGAATCAGTAAGGTTTGACCTAGTTACAACACTAACGAAGAGGCACGGTCTAAAGTTGTATCGATCCGGAAACTACACCGACGAGGAGACATGGTCGAGATTTTGGCATATTTGGTCCAGCTACAACACCGACGAAGAGGCAAGATCATGAATTGTAAAGTTTGACCCCACTATAACACCGACGAAGAGACAAAGTCTAAAGTTGTTTTGATCTAGCTACAACACTAACGAGGAGGCAGGATCAAGATTTTGGCATATTTGGTCCAGCTACAACACCGACGAAGAGGTAGGATTTAGAATTAGTAAGGTTTGACCCAATTACAACACTGACGAAGAGGCAAGGTATGAAGTTGTTTTGATCTAGCTAGAACACTGACGAGAAGACATGATTTAGATTTTGAGTTTGATCAAGCTTCCACTCTGACGAAGTGGCATGTTTTGGAGTTTGATCTAGTCGCACCAACTACGGCGAAATTAGACCTAGAAAAATAATTGGCATGCCGCATCATCAATGGCGAAGCGAGCCTTGGAATATAGATGATAATTTTGATTTGTAGCACCACGGTCAAAGATGTAGATTCTGGATTAAACTGGCGTACCACCACTGACGGAGGTGAGATCGAGAGGAAGTTGATTCTACTACTTCATGTTAGAGATACTAAAATTTGTTGGCAACTATTTGCTTCTTCTTGTTTGAGGCTGTCAGACCTACAAATTATTCATCCTTTAAGAAAGGATTAACTATCTTTAAGAAAATATTGGGTTGATTTAAGAAATGATCTTTGAGAAAAGATCCAACTTTTTAAAGAAAAACATCCTTATAAAAGGGTTGAATTTAGAAATTCATGTTTTAAGGAAAACTTTCTTGCAAAAGGATTCAAATTTTGAGAAAAAGGTATCCTTGTGGAAGGACGAAATTAAGAAATTCCTGTTTTGAGAAAAAAAAAATTGTCCTTAAAAAATGATAGAATTAAGAAATTCCTATTTTGAGAAAACTTGTCCTTATGAAAGGATGGAATTAAGATATTCTGATTTTGAGAAAAATTGTTCTTAAGAAAGGATGGAATTGAAAAACTCCGGTATTCAGAAAAATTTTCCTTATGAAAGGATGGAATTAAGAAACTCTGATTTTGAGAAAAATTGTCCTTATGAAAGGATGGAATTAAGAAATTATGAATTTGAGAAAAATTATCCTTATAAAAGGATAAAATTAAGAAATTTCTATTTCGAGAAAAACTATTCTTAAGAAATGATGGAATTAAGAAACTACGATTTTGAGGAAAAACTATTCTTAAGAAAGAATGGAATTAAGAAATTCCTATTTTGAGGAAAAAGAATCCTTATGAAATGATTGGATTAAGAAAATTTTACTAAGCAATGAGTGCAAAAATTAGTTTCTGGCAATTTATGCAAATGAAATGCATGTGCATGCTTTTGTGATGATGCAAGGATGTGTGAAATTCTTGTCAGAATGCTTAAGTTATGAATGTTTTATGGCAACTAGATGTCACGATGTATGAACATGTTTGGTGATGCAATGATGCATATGCTTTCATGTATGCCCTCATGATCAATGAAGATGCATAGAATACTTATAGAAGTCCTTTTTTCTGGCTCAACTTGATCTTCTGATTTTTTTTCAAATTTTGCCCAGCAAAAGGTTGCCCCCCCAATTTTCGTTGTCCTCGTTATTTTCTGAATTTGAATGTGTGAGCTGAATGACCTTGATTCCATATCTTTTCTTTTTCTCAAGGGAAATTATCATTGGTCAAATCTTCTGTTTTGATGCCCCACTTAATCTTATGCTCGAGTATCATTTTCATTGAATACCTCTGAAAGCTTCAAACTTTTGATCTGATTAGCCATCTACCTTAGGTTCTTGTACTTTAAATATATGTAGAGAGTGATGCAAGAAATCTTTTGTTTCTTAACAATACAAAATGTTTATATGAATGAGCATAGAATATTTTTTTTTCAAAAATATGACTTTTCAAAATGGGGCCCATATATATCTTGTGTAGGAGCGCCATTGAACCCAGTTGCCGAGGGTTATTCAAGGCGCAGCTTGTGTCTAGAGGACCTTGAATGTTGTGTCAGTGTTTGAATATGTGAAGTGTCTTCTAGGCTATTAGGTTTGCTAGAAGGTCATTTCCCATATACCTAATTTCTAACTAGTTTGGGTGGCTATCTTTGGCTCACAAACTCACCTTGTTCTAGTTTTCCCCCTCTTTTCTGATCTCAATTAAGCATTAGAAGTTTCAAATCTTTTAATAAAGGATAACTCCATAAGGCGAAATGTAGTTTGAAGACAAACTCTTCCAAAGCAGATATCTATGTGTGATCGGAATGGTCTTTGGATACACACAATGTAGGCCAGAGCTTGCAATTATGAAAGAGATAATGTTTCTGCAGTGCTTGATTTGAATCTGCTTAGGTGCATTATTTTTCTCTTCATTTTTTTCTAGATCGCTCTAGACTGCCCATTTTTAAATTTTCACCGTAAAGTTCATTTCCTTTCTTTTACTTTGGAAATTTGTAGCTTAAGCAAACGCGTGCTCTGACTGAACATTGGTACCTTCATCGGTTTTGTGGATGAGTAGTCCTTTAATTTATTTTAGGTATAGTCGTATTTAGATGAAAGATTCTACATTTTCTTCTCTCATAAAGGCCCCACTCTTCGATTTGGTGCTTTCATTTTTCTGTTCCTCTTTTTGATTTTTGTCTTTTTCCTGATTCTGAGTTTGGAATTCTCAATTTGACTCGGCAGGATCTTTGATCACATGTTACCTCTTACACATGATGTAGATCATTTCATTACATTCTCTTTGATGGATGAGTCTTCCTGGCACGATCAAAATTATTCACCTTCTATTTGAAGAAGCTTTTTCTTATCTCTTGCCCCATGGTGGCGGTGATCCTTGGTTGGGAAGCGATAAATATCATGTCATACACAGATACCGTCGAGGAGAAGTAGTCTTCAGTTGGATAGATGTTTGGTGTTAACACGATATTCAAAAATCTTAGACAACAACGCTTGAGAGGAAATATTCACTCAAAAATGTGTTTAAGACCTTTCCAACACTCTCTACGCACTCAGTAGTCCTTTTATCGGCCTAAGTAGTTTGAAAGATAGGTCACATCCCCCTCATCTTTACACTTTTCAATTTCCTCTAGACACATTGTTGCTCAGAATCAATCGTCGGATTAAAATCAATATCACTCCTAAAAAATATATACATGTATGTATGTGCAAAAAACTTGTGACAAATGTATGAATAAATTAAATTTTGAGGAAAATATTTGTAGAAATGCACCGTTCATTAAAAAAACAGACAGCCCTTACAAAAGATTTACTTTTGCCTTCGGGCTTAGACAATAGGTGTATCACTTAAAAAGGGATTTAAACTACAAAGATGCCTTAAAAAATAAATCAACATCTTCTCAAAGGTTATTTATTTTGATCTTTACATACTTTTTTCAACTTTTGCCAAACGGTTATCCACTTATTTTTGCTTCGAGTGAAAAATTGGTGCTGACTTTGCCGATTCAGATGCCTCGAAATTATTATGATTGAAACTGTTGAGATGTGTAGGGCTCGATTCGATCAACCAATTTAGCTCACCAAGTGGTGGAGAGGTGGATTTTTGGGTGGAAGGGTTTAGGAAGCTAAAATGAAAATTGACACAATGATTTATAGTGGTTCAACCTTCTAACCAAGGTCTACATCCACTACCTTAGCTTCCCACTAAGGATTTCTCAACCAATTCCACTAATTGATTCGTCCACTTTTCTAGGATTAGGAGGAAACCCTTACAACCGATCAAGCTTCTACCCAAAGCCTTGATCAACACCCTCTTTACAAAGAGATAAATAAAGCAAACTTAAAACCCTCTAATAGGTGTGTAACACTAAAAAAAAAAGAAGAAGAATTTCAGTTGTGGGGTTTTGAACCCACGACCTCACCCCTCCCTTCCCCTTAGATGCTAAACCATTGAGCCAAGTGCTCAATTCTGTCATATTTTGCGTGGAGAAATATTAGAATAAAGTTTGAGCGGGATATTAAATCAAATTTAATATCCCATTTGACCCTTCAGATCTAAATCTGGTGAAAAAAAAAATAAACATCTAGAAAATTCTAAACGCTCTCACCTACCCTATCTCGGTCGCCACCTCCGATCTGCCTCCACCACCGCGTCGTGGCCGCCACCGCCAGCACCAGCAGAACCGCCGCGCCGTCCCGACCAAACCCTAGCCGCCACTCGTGTCGTTTTATTGCCGTCCGACGGGAGAAATGTCTTGAAGGGTTCGACGAGAACATCAAGCGTCGCCCACTGTTTTCGACGTTTCCGACCACCGTCGATGTCTGTTCGGGAAATCGGACTCCAGATCTCATCTCCCTGGGCCGTTCTGAACAAAACCCAGTAAACCGATCGTTCCTCCGACTCCGTTAAGGTCTTCGTCGGAGCTTCGTCTTTTCCGACGAGGTTTTGAACTTTTGGGTCTTTTTCGGGTTGTGCCCTTCGACGTCTCCGGCGACTATTCCGGCCACCGTCCGGCCACCAGAAATTGTTGGGTATTCTCGGTTCCTTGGATGCTCGATGCTGAGGTATGTCGAATTCAGGTTCGAGGGTATTCGAGTGTCGTATCATGAATCAATTGTTATAGCTCGGAACTAAGGTAATACACTACTACCCCTAGTATGCTTTATGATCATGTTGATATTCGGTTAACGCATGCATGTTTGTGATGAAGTGTATTCGTGAACTCTTCTTAAGTCGAATCTGATACGAAAAATAAGTATGAGAATCAGTAAGATCAAAATATTCGGATAAGAATATTAATAGACCGGGAGTTCGAAAGTGCTAATAGTAATAAATAATACAGTTAAATCTGAAACTCTATCAATGGTGTTTAAGAACCAATGCTCAGAATGCGGAGTATGAGATGTTGGTTATGAAATTACAAAATTGCCCTTGGGTTATAAAAAAATGGCTAAATTACCCCCTTTAATAAAGAAATGACTCGAAATCTGCATTCTGTCTAACTAAGCAATTTTACTCCACCTAAGATGTATAATTTATTAGAAAGACTCCGACACTTTTGTACAAATTCGTGTGATTCAAAACTTGAATTTTCTTCCCCTAAACTTTATATAACATAAAGGTGAATCATCTGAGAATATCATTGTAATCCTACGTCGATCCTTACGACAATAACAAGCGAATTAATTGGAATAATTGTAATGACCAAAAAGACTGTAGTACCCTCGAACACCTAAATGTCTAGTTAATTGGAATGACGTTTACACCTTCAAGTTCTGAAATGAATGAATCGTCTGTAACGGTAAGAGGGATTAAGACGACTTAATCTCTATCGAGTACGTGAGTGATGGGGATACCAAATGGTAATTCAGAAAAAAAAAAAGAATGGTGGCTTTATCCCAAATTTCCAAAATGACCAGAATACCCCTTTCAGTTAAATAGGTGGTTATACACCCAATGAAATCGTGAAATTTTCTAATAAGACTTAAATGGCTAAAGTGCCCATAAGTGTTAAGAAAAACAATTCGTGTATGCCTATCGCTTATCATACTAAGGTAAATTTATTCACATCTGAATGTTGGTAAGAATTGTAAAGTTGGGATATGCCGCATTAAACACATTTTAGAGGTTCGATAAACTGTTAGAGCCCTTGAGAATTATAATCGCCGTTATGTTATGATTGTGTTATATTTGAAAAATTGTCATGATAGTTAAATAACTAAAATGTTATGTTAGCCTAAATGATTAAAGCATCCCTGGAATTATCCGATAACTTAAAAGACCTTAATTTAGAAATACTTGAATGTCCGGTTAGAAAACTAATGAGTAAACAAGATATCTGAGTTCTGTGAACCCTTGCCTATTCAATGTTGGTATAATTACCAAAATGCCCATGAACGTCAAAATGCCTATAATACCCTTGTGAGTTTAAATGATTAAATCGTTCACGATATATTTGAAATTAAAGAGCATGAGTTATGAACTCCTTGAATAACTGTTTCGAGCCAAAAGTTCAATGTGCCTCATTCGGTAAATATCAGGTATCTCTGAGAAATAAAATTTGTTCTGTCTAGTGTGTTCCACGTGTGCTTCATTCTGTTGTGTGTGTATATATATATATGGATTATGATTATGTGATGATTGTCTGATCATGATATATGATGCACTTTGAGTTGAAAAATATGTTTATCTGATAGGGTGTGAAATCTAGAAGTATAAATGATTCTGTTTGAGAAGCATAATTATATCTGTTGAAAAAGTCTTGTATGCGCAATATGATTGTGATTATATTCTTGTCTGTTCTGAACTTATGATATCTGAATCTCTGTATAATGGATATGCTATATGCTCTGTTGACTGAAATTTAAATGATAATGTGTTATAATCTGAACTGTTCTGCTTAGGGGTACTCTCGGGTTATGATTGAAGTGTCTGTCACAGCCCTGATCCAGCTGTTCTGTTAAGCTCCTACGCCCAATGGGCCTAGGGTAAGACTTTCTGGCTAGGCTCCTACGCCTTCGGGCCTAGGATAAGTCCTTCGGTATGCAGTTCATGGGGAATTGCATTTTGGTGTAAGGTTAGAGGGTAGTAAATTTCTGTATGAACTCAAACTTTTGCATTTAACTGTTATGTGTTTATATGAGGCAAATGATATGTACCTATGCATGTTTGATCTGCAATTTATGGAACACATTAGGCTTGTTGAATTCAACTTCATCAATCTGTCACCATGTTGATTCTCTGAACAACAAGATATCTCTTAATACTTAGTAATGTAGGAAGAACAAACCTTGTTGTCCTCAAGCATAGTGCATTACTAAAATAGCGAATCATAAATGAAAATAACTACTGTCTAGAACATCATAATAATGTTATGCTTCACCATATATCTGCATGTGCTAATAGCATCTTCTGGTAGTTTTGTATTACTGAGCTTTTTCAAGCTCACGTTGTTTTTACCATCTCAGGTTCAAAGGAAATAGCATGACCTAATGTTTGACATCAGTGTTCGGAGTTCCCTCGGCGTTGCCTCTGGAGTACGGTACTGTATAGTTAGTGGGCATGTATGTCATGTATGTCACATATGGTTTTTGTGATTGAGTCTGTAAAGTACTTCTGAAATTTCTTGTTATGTGTTTAAATGATTTTCTGAAATAGTATTTTAAACAGAAGTTGATTTTACAGTTTAATAAGTGTTTTGAGAAGAAAAAAAATGTTTTAATGTGCATTTTACTGTGGGTCGCTCTTGTGACTCTAATGTGACTTCCTAGGATCCGTTGTAACGCATAGGCGGGTCTAGGGGGTTACAAGGTGTTTGTTTGCACAATTAAGCACTCACCCAAAACCTAAAACACTTGAGCAAATTTGACAATTTTGGCTCACTAGTGTTTGTCTATACAAGAATTGACAATTTAAGCACTAAGACACTTTTTGATCAGTTGATGTTTGACAATATGAGCATTAACCTTCTCTTGATGCTTGGAGGTCCCTTTTGTACTCCCAATTGAGTTTGTAGCCGTTACTAGCCATTGGGATCATATTGGAGCCGTTGAGGACTTTAATTCCCACCATAAATGAAGTTCTGCAGCTACCTGTTACAAAACGCTCGAAGCCGTTTCGAAACACTCTCAATGTAGAAAGAGCCGTTGCAGTCTGTCAGGGTACCCGTTTCGGAACACCCCCTTGCCGTTTCGAAACGCGTATCGGAACGCTGTAGGCCCGTATCGAAACGCTTGCATTTGAAAGTTGGTTGGGAAAGAGCCGTTGGGTTTTATGACCGTTATGGTCAATGCCATGTAGGCGTATCGAAACGGCCTAGCCCGTTTCGAAACGTTCGGCAAAAATCCTGTCCAAGGAAGCCCGTTTCGAAACAAGTTTCAAAACGTTTTGGCTACTGTAATCCCTTGTTTTGAAACGCCCCAAGGTGTTTCGAAACACCTAGACAGTTTTGTTTAGATAGGCTTTGAAAAACATGAAAACCCCTTTTGAAAAATCCCCTAAACATAATTTCAAGTTGTTTGGACTTTGGAAATGTTTTAAATACTTTTTAAATCAGTCCAAAACATTTTTCAATTATTATATCAAAACATTAGTTCTACAATCTCCCCCTTTTTGATATAATAAAACCACTTGAAAAATTGTTTGGAATTCTCCCCCTTTAACTTTAAAAATGTGAATAAGAGATTAAAAAAAATAATTCAAATAAAACTCCCCCTTATTCATTTGAAAAATTCAATTTTTCAAACCATTTCTCCCTCTTTTTGTTATAACAGAATTTAAAACATTAAGTTCAAAAATAACAATAGAGGTAAAATTTGACAAAGATAAGAATTTGGTTTTAAAATGGCTCCCCCTTACTCAAAGCATCATTGAAATGTTAGTCCAACATATATGATCATCTAGTTGAATTAAAAAAAAATAAAACAAATAAAAGCAAAACAACTAGATTTTACCAACACTTGAACCCAAAGGGAGGATGTGAAGCCTTCCTTCTTCAAGTGTTCTTCCTTGTGTGTATGGAGCTCCCCCTCAATGTTTGACTTGTTGAACATCTCCATCACACCTACAATAGACAATCAAGTAATTTTTGGTATCCAAATTGCTTTGGATCCATAAACATTAGTAGCACAAATTTTAGTCCCCTTTGGAATCCATTTTTCAATGTCATCCTTTTTAATTGAAGTACTAAGTCCTTTTGGGACCCAAATACTTCTAAAACATTTTCCTTTAATAAATCTAGGGGCACTAGATTGTCTAACATAAAAAATTGATTTTCCAAAATTGTTTTTCTTTTCAAGCTCTTTGGAAATCAAATCTTTTTCTTCTTGAACATTTTGAAGCAATTTTTGTAAATCAAAACATTTTAATTCAAACTCTTCAAGTTTTGCTTCAAGTTCAAGTTTGGTTTTAGAGAGCAAATCATTTTGAATTTTTAACTTTGAAATCAATTTATTGTTTTTCAAAATGTGGCTTTTAAAATCTAAAACCAAATCATCATAGGCATCTTGTAATTCATCAAAGGAATAAGAACATGAAGTAGATGAATTAGAAGTTACCCTTGAATCTTCTTTGATGGCCATAAGGCAAAGGTTGGCTTGTTCATCGTCGGTGGAGTCCTCATCACTCCAAGTAGCCACATGTGCCTTCTTCTTATGGCTTGAAGTGCTTGCCCTCTCCTTTCTTTTAGGTTCTCGTTCAAGCTCTCTCAAGGCTTTCTTCATGAACGGGGCACACTTCTTGAAGAGATGAACTATCTCTTCATTTTCATCCTCCTCTTCACTTGAGTAGACATGATGGCAAGTGGAGGATTTGAGAGCCATGTCACTAGCATTGATGCCAAGCCCTTTATTTTCTTCTCTCCCATAGCTCTAATTTCTTCCCTCTTCTTCTCATCCTCTTTATTCTTCTTCATGATTTGATGAGTAAGGAGTGACCCCATGAGTTCATCAAGCTTCAAAGTCTTCAAATTTTTGGCTTCGATGATGGCGGTCCTCTTTGAATCCCAAGACTCGGGAAGTGAGTAAATGAGCTTTCGAACAAGATTTTCTTCCGGGATGGCTTCTCCATAGCCTTTGAGACCATTGGTGATTGTGGAGAACCTATCAAACATTTTCTCAATGTTCTCTTCCGGATCCATTTTGAAGTTCTCATACTCCAAGGTTAGGAGCCCAATCTTGGTCTCCTTGACTTCATTTGTCCCCTCGTATGTGACTTCAAGCTTGTCCCATACCTCCTTGGCACTCTCACAAGAAGACATATTCTCATAGATGGATGGACAAAATGCACAAAATAGAATGTGCAAGGCTTTGCAATTTAGCTCCATCTTCTTGCGATCGTCGGCACTACACTCCGCTTTACTTCTTTGAGGCACGAACGGACCATCTTCAACTACATCCCATAACTTGTAATCTTTTGATTTGATGAAGAACTTCATCTTTGTCTTCCAATGGGCATAGTGGGTTCCGTCAAAGAAATGTGGTTTGTCGATTGATTGTGCCATTTGAGCCGGTCGATGAAAAAATGATCGAGCTTGTCGGATCTTCTCAATAGGATGTTAATCCTCTTCGATTGAGCCAAGCTCTGATACCAATTGTTGAGATGTGTGGGGCTCGATTCGATCAACCAATTTAGCTCACCAAGTGGTGGAGAGGTGGATTTTTGGGTGGAAGGGTTTAGGAAGCTAAAATGAAAATTGACACAATGATTTATAGTGGTTCAACCTTCTAACCAAGGTCTACATCCACTACCTTAGCTTCCCACTAAGGATTTCTCAACCAATTCCACTAATTGATTCGTCCCCTTTTCTAGGATTAGGAGGAAACCCTTACAACCGATCAAGCTTCTATCCAAAGCCTTGATCAACACCCTCTTTACAAAGAGATAAATAAAGCAAACTTAAAACCCTCTAATAGGTGTTTGTTTGCACAATTAAGCACTCACCCAAAACCTAAAACACTTGAGCAAATTTGACAATTTTGGCTCACTAGTGTTTGTCTATACAAGAATTGACAATTTAAGCACTAAGACACTTTTTGATCATTTGATGTTTGACAATATGAGCATTAACCTTCTCTTGATGCTTGGAGGTCCCTTTTGTACTCCCAATTGAGTTTGTAGTCGTTACTAGCCGTTGGGATCATATTGGAGCCGTTGAGGACTTTAATTCCCACCATAAATGCAGTTCTGCAGCTACCCGTTTCGAAACGCTCGAAGTCGTTTCGAAACACTCTCAATGTAGAAAGAGCCGTTGCAGTCTGTCAGGGTACCCGTTTTGGAACACTCCCTTGCCGTTTTGAAACACGTATCGGAACGCTGTAGGCCCGTATCGAAACGCCTGCATTTGAAAGTTGGTTGGGAAAGAGCTGTTGGGTTTTATGACAGTTATGGTCACTACCATGTAGGCGTATCGAAACGGCCTAGCCCGTTTCGAAACGCTGGGTTAAAATCCTGTCCAA
Organism: Hibiscus tridactylites; assembly: GCA_958450335.1. NCBI lineage: Eukaryota > Viridiplantae > Streptophyta > Magnoliopsida > Malvales > Malvaceae > Hibiscus > Hibiscus tridactylites. The sequence goes on from OY288269.1 coordinate 92,469,224, forward strand.
GGAAGCCCGTTTCGAAACAAGTTTCGAAACGTTTTGGCTACTGTAATCCCCTGTTTCGAAACGCCCCAAGGTGTTTCGAAACACCTAGACAGTTTTGTTTAGATAGGCTTTGAAAAACATAAAAACCCCTTTTGAAAAATTCCCTAAACATAATTTCAAGTTGTTTGGACTTTGGAAATGTTTTAAATACTTTTTAAATCAGTCCAAAAACATTTTTTAATTATTATATCAAAACATTAGTTCTACAGAAACTCTCTCAAAATTAGAATCTTGGTCGAGAGACGATTATCTAATATGATGTGATGCAAATGTATGCAAAATGAGATGTTAATGTGATGCAACAATAAAACAAGTTAGTACGAATAGGATAATCAATAATTTATTGCAAAAGAGATATAAAACTTACAGGTTGACATGATTTATCTAAATAAAAGCAATCCTACTCAATCATACTTTTCTACCCGCATACTTTGAACAAAAATGGATCCTAGTGCTCCATGGTGAGGAGTTATGACCCGAAAATGAAATGAGACACTAGTCAGTAGTTTGCTCAGAAAATTTTACCGTTGTTATATGAATTTTTGAGCCTTTTGTATTTGGTCTCCTTCGGGGCTAAAGGTTGGTCATCAATTTGTTGCTCACACCGTTGAGGCTCTTCTGTCTCTTCCCTGGACACTATTTATATGTTCAAGCCAAAAATTTGTTATGGATGCACCTAACTTTGTGTTCGATGCATGTGTTAGCTTAAATGCATGATGACTTGTACTATGCATGCCAATGAGAGATTCTGTTTCGCCCCTCAAAGGGATGCCCTGACTCTATGGTGGTTAGACCTTTGCTTCTGATTTAAAGAGTGATTGGTGCCTTGTATGTAAGGATGCCCCAACCTTCCTTGGGTTCGATCATCTTTCTGTGAAGTTACTCAAACGAACTCAAAGCTTGAAGTATGTTTTTGCCTTTTCTTGAAGGGATTTCATTGTTCTCACGACTGTGTTATGTTGCCTCCCAGTCGAGTCGATAAATTTATTGTATTAGTTCATGGCAGCTCATTACTTTCGGCTCTAGAGAAGTGCTACAGACGATAATTGATGTAGTCGTCTAGGGTGCAGAAGTCTAACTCGGCATCGAAGGCTCGTTTTCTAAACTCATCGAGGAATGCTTTTAGATTAGAGCCTTGTAGAGGCATGGTGTTTGTATGAGCCCAGAGCTTATTTGAAAATGCCCCTGGATCAGGCTCTTGCATAGGTCCAGCATCATATTAGATTGGCCGACTTTATTTTATCCGGTATTTGCTAGCATGGGGAATCCTTGGGGCCAGTTTCAAAATTTTGTAATGTAAATGCAAGGTGCATGTCCTAGATGTGAAGGTATTGATTCAAAAATAGTTCTCATGGCCTGAATTTATGGGATTTATTCGCAACTTTTGAATGTTGTATTCATATCTAGGGTACTAGTTTTTCTCCCAATGATAGATCTTTTTTCAAATTAGAAATCAGTCGTGAATCAATACTTCATGTTGGTGATATGAAAAAAATAAAATGTTATAGTGGTGTCATGCAATTAATGCGAAATGATTGATCTACTGCAGTGTGATTACCAAAAAAGAAAATGTGTTAGTTCATTATATAATATTTAACTTGTATGCTTCCGACCATTATATTGAAGCAGATACAATACTGATCTTCAGCAGCTCTTCTTTGATTTTTTTTAACTGGCATACTAATTGCTTAGTTTTGAGATGGAAATTTGTCGGTGCTAGTTTTATTTATTTATATATTTATATACTTATTTATGGATATTGTAGTTCTAATGTTATTTTTGTGGTGCAGTTGTACCTAAATCTTATTCATGTAGTTGTTCAGCTCCGACCCTCGTTGGAACATCTCAACTCTGGTATTTCAAAAAGAAAGAGCATGGCGGCTGGCAATACAAAAGTTACTGTTAAAGTAGAAGAACAAAATGATTGGAAGGCAGCTGCTCCATCAACCAAGCAGGTTATTCTTGATTATTGGGATATATTTTTGTGAAATGTTTAGATTTAAGGTCGAAAATGTGTGTGAAACAAACCTTGTTTTTGGATATGTTTCCTATTTCTCATAGGAAATCTCTTACTCATGGATATATACTAGATTTTGTACAATGTATCATAAGGATATCGTTGGCCTAGTGGTAAGTGTGCTCACTTCAACCCAGCCAATCTGGGTTTGAATCCTACCAAAGGCAAGGTGTTTTTTGATTTAATTTTGTTCCTCCAATCCGGTTATACGTGTCACCACCTGATTGGAGGAGCAAAATAAAAATTATTAAATAAAAAATATATAAATAAAATCCTTCAATAAGGTGGTGACACATGTTGTTGCCTAATTAAATAATTAAATTATTTTATTTATTAAAATTTGGACCAAATTGATAAAATATACAAATAGAGGAGACCAAATATGTAATTATACCAAATTTACTAACTGCCACATCACTCCTTCCGTTAGTTTCTAACGGTTGGTAGTCACATTGCAACCAATTAAATAGTTTGGTAGTTTAATTGCTTAGAAAAAAAGTAATGTGGTCAAATCGTGACTTTACCAATAGTATGGTGGTCATTTATGTAGTTTACCTTAAATTTTATGGTAAACTACACTAGTGACCACTTAATTATAGGGTTGGTGTCAATTTGACCATTATATTTTCAATTTTAGCAAATATACCACTTAACTGTTAAAATAATTGGTATAATTACACATTTGGTCCCCTTTATTTATACAATATATCAAGTTGGTTTTAATTTTAATCTAATAAAATAAAATTTTATTTAATTAATTTCCCACAATCAAGTAATGACACGTGTCACACTGATTGGAGATGGAAAAATACTAGCATGGAGGTTGCATCCAAGAGGAATTAAACCTGTGACCTTAAAATGCATGGGGCGAATGCTTGCCATTAGGTCAAGCACTTTTTTGTGCCATGAGATACAATCTTTGATATATATTTTAAATGGTTATTAATGCCCAGAAAAATGGAAGAAAATAAAATGGCCTTAGGCGGATTCAAACCTAGAACATTAAAATGAAAATCACTCATGCTTACCACTAAGCCAACCCTATTTTTGTGATATAAAACCCAACAGTTAATATATGTCATATATAGATTTTAATGTTAGGAAAAAGAAAGAAAATGTGGTTTTAAGAAATTCGAATATGACATATGTGTATAAACATCTAACCTAATTAAATAAACCTAATAATAAATTAAATTTAACAATATTTTATATATTTTTTAAATTATAGTTCGTGCACTATTTAAAATAAAAGATTTAAAATTATATTAAATTAATTTTGAATTATGTTCGTGGGTTTGGATTTGCTAAATAAATTTAATATAATTTTAATTTTTTTATATAATTATATATAATAATTTAGTTAATATTTTAAAAATATTAAAATTATTAAAATGATTTTTAACGTAATTAATATTTTATTTTAAAAAATATTAAGTTGATTTTAAAAAAATATTAAATAAATTAAAAAATCATTTTAAAATCAATTTAACAATTTAACATTTTTTTTAAAAAATAATTAAATTATTATATATAATTATATTAAAAATAAAATTATAATAAATTTATTTAGCGAATCAAAATCCATGAACATAATTCAAAATGAATTTAATATAATTTTAGATCTTTTATTTTAAATAGTGCACGAACTATAATTTAAAAAACATATAAAATATTTTTAACTTTAATTTAATTATTAAGTTTACTTAATTAGGTTAGATGTTTATACACATATGTCATGTTTGAATTTTCTAAAATCACATTTTCTTTCTTTTTTCGAGTATTAAATTCTATATATAACATATATTAAATGTTGAGTTTTATATCATAGAAATGGGGTTGGCTTAGTGGTAAGCATGTCTACTTTTTACTCCAATCTTCCAGGTTCGAATCCATAAAAATGGGCATTAATAACCATTTAAAATGTATATATCAAATATATCAAATATTGTATCTCATAACACAAGAAAGTGTTGGCTTAATGGTAAACACATGCCTTATGCATTCCAAGGTCCCAGGTTTGATTCCTTTTAGATGCAACTAATCTTTAATTTATTAAGTTGATTTTAATAAAATATTAATTAAATTAAAAAAAAATCATTTTTAAATGAATTTAATAACTTTAATATTTTAAAAAAAGTAATTATATTATTATATATAATTATATTAAAAAATTAAAAATATATTAAATTTATTTAGTGAATCCAAATACACGAACATAATTCAAAATGAATTTAATATAATTTTAAATCTTTTATTTTAAATAGTGCACGAACTATAATTTAAAAAACATATAAAATATTGTTAACTTTAATTTAATTATTAGGTTTATTTAATTAGGTTAGATGTTTATACACATATGTCATGTTCAAATTTCCTAAAATCACATTTTCTTTCTTTTTCCGAGCATTAAAATCTATATATAACATATATTAAATGTTGGGTTTTATATCATAGAAATGAGGTTGGCTTAGTGGTAAGCATGCGTGCTTTTTACTCCAATGTTTCAGGTTCGAATCTGTAAAAATAGGCATTAATAACCATTTAAAATATATATCAAAGATTGTATCTCATAACACACAAAAAAAGTGCTGACTTAATACTAAACAGGTGTCACCACCTAATTGAATACTTAATTTATTTTATTAGATTAAAATTAAGACCAAATTGATAGAATGTATAAATAAAGGAGACCAAATGTGTAATTATAACAATTGTTTTAACATCCCCGTCAACTTTTTCATTTTTTTTAAACGGCTGGTGGCTTAATTGTAACCATTTATTAGTTAGGTGGTATATTTGTCAAAATTAAAAGTATAGTAGTCAAATTAACACCAACTCTATAATTAGGTGGTCACTGGTGTAGTTTACCCTAAATTTTAATAGGGGCTAATTGGTAAAACATCTAGTTTTCAACATTTAAAAGATGGCAACCGGCAGAGCACACTATGCCCCATGCCTATAAACTAGGGGTGTTCATTTTCGGGTACCCGGGTTTTCGGGTACCCGAAATTTTCGGGTACTAAACGGTCGGCCCGATACCCGGCCCATAGGAATCGGGTAATAAAGTATCCGTTTTTTTGTTTATTTTTTTTTATTTTTTCGTATTTTGTAAAAACAAATTAAAAAAATAAAATTAAAATATAATTTAAAAGGAATTGTGTATGCTACTAATATGCTTCATTTCAAAGGTTTGAAAGCATACTGCAAGTTGCAGTAGTGCACTGCTGCAGTGCTCACTGCTCAGCTCACCCACTCAACTATGAACGTCTGAGCGATGGGAAATTGAGAATTTAGGGCTAGGTCGATTTGGGGAAATTTTTGTCTGAGTGTTGAGTGAGGGTCGAGGGAGAGGAGACGCGCAGGGGGGCAGAGCACATCAGCATGTAACTAAAATTCTCACCTAAAACGGTGAGTTTTAGTTAATATAATAATAATAATAAAAATAAATTGGGTATCGGGTAGTCGGCTACCCGATTTGGAGCTATTTTATGACCCGGGCCCGACCCGGATACCCGGAAAAAAACGGGCCGGGTACCCGACCTGAAAATTCGGATAAATTTTTAAAAAATACCCAAAAAATTTAAATTGAGTATGCGGGTCAGCGAGTCGGGTCAATCGGGCCGGGTAATTTTGAACACCCCTACTATAAACCTAATATGACAGTTCAGTTTTAGAATAATACAACTTGGAACTATAGATACTGGTGAATGGGTGATTTCCTGTTTTTAGCGTTGACCCCAGGAAAAAAAAAAAGTGCTCCTTGTGATTTCTTCATATCATAAATTGGTGTGCTTTCACAATTACTGAGCTATAACTGGAGATCCTAGTTTTGTTTTGAATTGGCCGAAGAGAAGGACGACTAAAGAAAACAGAAGCTTGAAAGGAAAGCACAAGCTTTGGTCATTAAATGAGTCTGCCCTTCAGTTTCCCTCGAGCCCAGAAACTACTAATTTAACAGTCAATAGCTAATAATCATTAAATTGTATTAATCACTCTTTGGAAATACGGATTTACGAGCATTTCCTACTGTAGGTAGATATGAGAAATAATGGCGGGCAAACCACTCAGCTCAGCTATCTCCTCAAGAATATGTTTATGTTGGAACATTATTTGCAGAAACTCTTTCAACATAGCTGTTCAAGCATGGCTTCTTCTTCTCTCCAGCAAGGCAACGGCCATTTAATGTTTAAATACAACTCACCTTATTTCTTCAAGATAATTCTCCAAGACAGTATCCAGAAAGGAAAACTTGTAAGCATTCTCCTGAGTCTCAACACAGTTTGTTCTAGCCTCTAGGAAATTGTATTTACAATATATTTTTTTTGGTTTTTAACAGGGAATTCCCAGAAAGTTTGTGGAAAATCATGGAAATGACATGTCGAGTCCAGCAATGCTCAGGGTCCCATCTGGTGAAGTATGGAAGGTAGAAGTGAGTAAATGTGATGGCAAAATATTGCTAGAAAATGGGTGGCTAGAATTTTCAAAGCATTACTCTCTTGAGTTGGGGAATCTTTTGGTTTTTAGATATGACGGAAATAACAATTTCCACGTACTCATCTTCAATAGGAGTGCTTCTGAGATACAATATCCATGCACCAGGCGAGCGCAGAGCATCGATGAATCCGAAGATGATGACTCTATACAGATCCAAAAATCCCAATTGTCATGTCCTAGGCAGGGAAAGATGATGAGAAGTACTAATTCAGCTACCAAAACCGAAACCGGGTGCTTTTGGAAGTCTGGATCTCTAGCTCCACCTACAAATAGTGATAAAAGCTCGAGCCATAACAGGATTCACAGTTTGAAGTTTGAAGAAAAGGTTAAGGCTCTTGAGAGTGCCCGTAGTACTTTCAAATTTGAGAACCCATTTTTCCTGGTTGTGGTGCAACCAGATTATGTTGGTCTCAGTCAGGGTAAAAAATATAGACTGGTAAGCAATCCGTTACTTCATCTGCCACTGCCAGACAGCAATGAGTATTTTCATTTCTATTGCTGGAGAGTTGAATTCTGTTTTTGAATTTTCTTTTGAGCAGTCCATTCCACGCAACTTCGTGGAGAAACATTTGATGGAAGAGCATTGCTCTGTAACCCTTTGCAGCTCAAGTGGGAAAACTTGGACTGTCTCCTTCAACCAAAAACACTTTGGGAAAAAGTTTTATTCATATCTACAAACTGGTTGGCGTGCTTTTGTACGGGATAACAACATCCAAGTCGGTGATGTTTGCGCCTTCGAGCTAATAAATAGCATCAAAATATCCTTCAAAGTGCTCATCCACAGAGCTCAGCATGCAAATCGTCACCACCAATTAACTTCAACTGATATGTCTCGATCAACTCAACCACTGACTGCTGCCTTGAAAACTGAAAATCCATCCTTTGTTATTGTATTACAGACTAAGTTGCACAGATACAAATACGGGGACAGATACGGGGACGGGAACAGAAAATGACAATTTTTAAAATTAGAGGGTACGGGTACGGCGAGAGTATGACAAATATAAAATAAAATTTAATATATATAATAAAAAATATTAAAATTTATAATACAATAAGGACTAAAATTATAATTGTATTAAACAATAATTATAATTGTAGTTATTTAAATTCACTTCTAATAATTTTAAATTACTTTTTAACACTTAGATTAAGAGATTACTAAAATTAAATGACTAAATTGAACGAAAATTTAACTTTACATCTAAATAAAGAGAAAATGAATGACTAAAATAATAAAATTAAAAGATGACATGGCTGAAATATATATTTATCCATTCCTATTTAAAGCTTGAGTGATTAAACCTTAAAACAGGTTACAAATACAATACACAGCTAATATCCCACATCCTTAAGATACATAAAGCAAGGAGAGAAAACAGCTTATAAATAGGCATTTATCAGATAGAACAAGAAAGCAATCTAGTCTTAGCCTTTTGGCTGAGATTAAATGTTAAGTTTATAGTTTTTAGGTTGAGTGTTTAATTTAGTTGTATTTTGAGTATAATTTTTTAGTTTAATTATCCTTGAGCTTTTTAAGTTTGGATAAATTTAATGGTTTTTAAAACCTTGCTCACAAAAAAGATGGTGGTTTTATTTTCCATTTTTTCAAGTAAGTATATTTGGATATGTCCTTGGGTACGTCCCCAATAAACGTTGACCGTATCCAATTTAAGTTTGACCGTCCCCGGTAAAGTTGGGACGTCCTCGGGACGTCCCCCGCCGTCCCCACATTGTCCCCGTGACGGGGACGTATTGGGGACGCGGGATGCCACCTTAGGGCTGTCCCTGTGCTTCATAGATTACAGCTGATGTTAATTCATGTAGATTGGTGAGTTTTTCGGTTGAAACCTGCTCCCCATTTCCAACTTCTTACAACTCCGCCATGCATATCATATTCATATCGTTTTGCTTTCACTTATTTGAATTAACAACTGAATTGACATGTTTTTGTTTGCATGAACAGACTCTACCGGTGGATTTTGCTAGGAAATATCTGACAAAGATGGTCAACCAAGTCATACTTCTCCTTTCAAATGGAAAATCATGGCCAGTAATATATTATCAGCATCGTATTGAAGGGCCAAAGCCAAATGTAAAATTCGGTGATGGTTGGAGTAAATTTGTTGTGGATAATAATTTAGATGTTGGTGATGCTTGTGTCTTTCAACTCACTGAGGCTGCTGTGTCCTCAATGAACGTAACCATTTATAAGAAGCAGGCTGTTCAAGATGCTAATCCAGGCTCATCTTCGGGTAAGTAGGACTGTTGAATTATGTGGCAGCAAATTGAGAAGAAAAAAAAAGTACTTGTAGCAAGTGACAATTTTCAGCAACTAAGTGGCTTATTTTTCTTCCACTTCTCTTTTCTCTTGTTTCTTCATTATTTCTCTTACCTATTTTGTGAGTTTTTTGAGTGGTCGAAAGAAAATCCAATAATTAGTATCAGAATTTTTTTCTTCTTCTTTGAGGATATTTCTAATTGCAAAATCATGATTTTGAATAGTTTTTTTTTCACCTTTGTTTTTGTTGGTGAAAATTACCACATTTGGGTGGGAAAACTGAAAACTTATTTGGAAGCACATGACCTTTGGCAAGTAGTTTAGATCAATGAGGAACGTGCCAGAAATATATAAGTTGTCATTTTTGCAAAAATGAAATTCTTTAGATGTTATTTTCACAAAAAATTATGGCTTTTGAGACACAAAACAAGCTTGAGAAGATATTTAAGAAATACTTTTATTCTTTCTTATATTATTCGAATTTGAGTGTAAATGTTGGTTCTATATACTCAAAGTATACACTAAATACCATAAAAATCATTTTGTTCTTCATTGATTCAAAAGTTTTGACTACTAGTTTACAAAATATAAAAATCTAAGACAAAAAGAAGAAATAAAATTAGAATTGTAGCAGAAATGACACATTTATATGTCCCTAAAGCAAATGTGTATCCCGTTCAAAACCTTAATGGTTGTGCTCCTCCACAAATCGGGATTGATTATGTGTACGCTTGCCTTAACCTAAACCCATGGATGAAAATTTTATGTCCTTTTTTGGTGTCTCTACCTAACGCTCAAAAATAAGTTTAGGAGTTAAGGTTAGGGTTTATGGTTATGTTTTAAAAAAATTAGGGTAGTGTGTATTATTAAGGGTGTAGGGTGTAAGGTTTATGATTTAAAATTTAGAACTAAGACTTGTAATTTAATTTTGTAGTATTTTTTAGTATTGAAGGAATAAGTAAGGGTACCGAAAAGGGGTAAAGATTTTTATCCTAAACCCACACCCTTACTTACTCAGCACTGCCGTCTCAAAACCCACGCTCAACCTTCCTCTTAAAAGTTTTGGTGGAGATAGAACAATAGAGGAGATCAAGTGCTTCAGTTTGGTGACAATTGTTGATCGAATAGTAGGAGGAATTGACAGCAACAATGAGAGCCGCGTAGAAGAAGGTTGTGTTCTTGAGGAATAAGGTAGGGTAAACAAAACTCGAAAGAATCAATTTTTTTTTAATTTTAAATTGTTATAGTCCATTCGAATAACTTGTGAAAATTTTGAGTTCAAGTTGAGTTCGGTTTTGCCAACTCAAAAGAATCGAATAAAAATCAAATTTAAGTATTTTGCGATTTAATCCATGATTTCTTTATTTCTTCAATTTCTCCCTAATTTTAAGTCCATTTTGACTAAATTTGAACCACATCCTAAACCACTTTAGAATAAGTATTTAGATTCAATTCCTATTTTGAAAATTAATTTTTTCTTTTTTTAATTTAGTCCATCAACTTTGTATGATTTCCTTATTTCTTCAATTCCTTATTCGTTTTAAGTCTATTTTGACCAAATTTTAACCACATGCTCGACTACCACTATAATATATTTATGTCAATTCATAGTTTCAACAAAAAAAATTATTCTTTTTGTAATTTAATCCCTTAACTTTGCATTTTATTCAATTTGATTCTCAAATTGTATGTTTTGTATATTCTCTCTTCTCATCGGTTCATTGACTCTTTATACTCTAATTAATACCATGTCCTAAAAAATTACTACTTTAAAAATAAAATTACAAATATATTTTATAATTTTAGATAGATATTTGTTTTATTAAATAATATTACAAATCTTACTTACACGTGTGAAGAAATATATATGTATATTGTATATAATTAGAGAAAGTCGTTGAAAATAAAATAAATCCGCACTATAACATTATAAATAATTACAATTAAATTTGTATAGAAACATGACAACTTGACTTGACTCAGATAGATTCGAATTTCATAATCTCTAATCAAAAAATTTTTAAAGAAAGTTTGAGTCATAAAATAAGACACTCATTAACTCAAATTTTTTTACTTGACTCAACTCGATCGAATGTTCACCCCATAGGTGTGGGGGAAATATTAAATAAAAAGGTTAAATTGTTCTCATGTCCTCCATTTTACATGTAATATCTATATTTTCCATGAAAAATTAAAAAAAAAAGACAATTTTGTTTCAAATCTCTTCGATTTTAAGTTTGTCTCGTGACAACATAGGAAACTATCATGTGGTAACATAGGAGAATGTCACGTGTTTTTACTACGTCTGGCCTTCATTTCGTCTGGCGACCCTTCCATCTTACTCCCATAGCCGTTTTTGAGATTTTGGTAGCCCATGGGTAAATTTAAAAAATATGCCACTAATTAAAGGTGAGCGAACTTAAAAATTTATCTACTAAATACTAAAATTTTGAGTTATTAGACTTTTTATTTTACAACTCAAACTTTATTTGAATTTTTTTTCGAGTCAAGACGAGTCGAGTCGAAAAAATTAATTTTTTCGAGTTGAGTGGAGTTTTGCTCACCCTTTCTCCTAATAACGAGTATTAGAAAAAAATTGAAATTAAACCCTTAGTAACAAGTGATATATAAAAAATGGGTCCCTGCTAACAAATTTTGAAAAAAATGAATTTTAAGAGTATTCTTATAATAACAAATATAAGGAAAAATGAACCCTAATAACAAGTATTGAAAAATTAAAATTTAAGAGTATGATGTAATAACAAATATTCGGGAAATAAACTATAAATAACAAGTATTGAAAAAAATTAGACTCGTAATAACAAGTATCAGAAAAATAAAATTTAAGAGTAGGACCCTAATAACAAATATTAGAAAAGATAGGCCCCTAGTAACAATTATTGAAAATATGGCCTCATAATAACAAGTATTGAAATATTTGTACCCTAATAACAAGTATTGAAATAACAATAAATAATAAAAAATGGGCCCCTAATTACAAGTATTCGAAAAAATGAGCCTATAATAACAAGTATTAAAACAATTATACCCCTAATAAAAAATATCGGAAAAAATAAATTTTAAAAATAAAACTCTAATAATTATTATTAAAAAATAAAATTTAAATAATAAATATTTAAAAATATTAAACATTAACTATAAATATTCGAAAAAATAAGCACTGGGCAGGGTAGGGGCCCTGGTGGGCGCCCCTATTGCCCATGCCCAGGGACGGCACTGCTTATTCCCCTCGCTCGTTCGACCTGCCTACATGCTACATCCTTCGGCGCTCGTCCTTATGCTTGGCTTACATATGGTTGTTAGAGCAGAGATGCAATGCCGGAGTGGAGGGTTGAATAGAAATGTTTATATTGATAGAATAAGTTTATAAAAGGACTAAATTTATTGAATTTTTTTAATTAGAACTAAATTGATTGAATATATAAATATGGAAGACTAAATGTGTTATTATGCCATTTTTGTTAACTATCACATCAGCAGCCGTTTAATTTCTAACGACACCGGACTAACTTATTACTTTTTTTATGTCAAAGGATCATTTTGTAACTTTTCCTAGTCGACGGACTCAATAGAAAAACATCCTATCATCAGAAGACTATATATGTAATTTACCTAAAAAATAAAAGTAGATAACGTGCACAGGATAAAAGTAATAATGAATAAAATTTATATAAATTTACAATACTTTGAAAAAGGCATACAGAAAAATAATAGATACAACATGATCATGATTTGAATGAATAAATCTTATCTAAATTAAATTTGTAGGACGTATTTATAATATAAAATTTAGGGTAAATTACACGAAATGCTACTAAACTTTAATTTTTGTATCGAACGTACTATTGAACTATAAAATTATATTATTGTACCACTGAACATTATTTTTTGCTATTATTATACCACTGAACTTTGTTTTTTGTTCAATCTAAGCACTCGACCGTTAAACTGTAACGAACTATTAAATTCAAAACGGCATCATTTTGGTATAATTGCTTTGATGCCTAAGATAGGTCAAAACGATATCGTTTTGCTAGTAAAAAAATTAAGAAAACATTGCATTTGAGGAGAATTAAATCATGGATCTCTAAGATGAAAGGTTTACACCAAACCACCAAGCCAACATAAAGACTTGATATAATCCTAACAAAAATAATATATAAATAATACTGCAGTTGAACTTAGTTTCATTTATCTTATGATATAATTTTATAATATAATTTTATAAATATATTAACTTTATAAATAAATACTATTTATAATTTATATTACAAAACTAAAATATTGTTTATAATATATACAACTAAACCCTAAACCATACATGTAACTACTAAACTACAAACCCTAAACCATATATATAATTAAATCTAAAACCTCAAACCCTAAATATATATAATTAAATCACAAATCACAAATCTCAAACCCAAAATCTTAAAATTAAAATATTATTTATAATATATATATTAGTATATGTAATATAAATTATAAATGGTATTTTAGTTTTAGGGTTTATAATTTAGGATTTAATTATATATATAGGGTTTAGTTACATATATAGTTTATGGTTTATGATTTATTTATATATATGGTTTAGAGTTTGGGATTTAGTTACATATATAGTTACAATTTAAGATTTAATTATATATTATAAATTAGTTTTATAATATAAATTATAAATAATATTTATTTATAAAGTTAATATATTTATAAAATTATATTATAAATATTATAAAATTAAATCATGAGTTAAATGAAATTAAGTTCAATTGTAGTATTATTTATATACTATATTTGTTAGAATTATATCAAGTCTTTAAGTTGCCTTTGTGGTTTGGTGTAAACATTTCATCTTCGAGGTCTTTGGTTCAATCCTCCTTAAATGCAATGTTTTCTTATTTTTACTAACAAAACAACGTTGTTTTCACATATCTTAGGCATCAAAGCAGTTATACCAAAACGACGTCATTTTAGATTTAACGGTCCGTTACAGTTTAACGGACGAGGGCTTGGATTGAACAAAAAAAAGTTCAGTGGTATAATAATAGTAAAAAGCAATGTTTAGTGGTACAATAGTATCATTTTATACTTCAGTAATATGTTCGATACAAAGGTTAAAGTTTAGTGACATTCATGTAGTTTACCCTAAATTTTAAGTTAACAAACTTAAATTTAAGATGTAAATATAACATGAGAAAATAATTAAAACATATCAAGACATGAAAAAAAGGCATAATTAAAAAAATGTCCATAACGTTTGATTAAATAGTCGTTTTGGTCATTATTCTTTTTTTTAAGCAATTTAACCTTTAATGTTTCATTTTGGATTAAAATGGCCCGCTACGGATGAAAACTATTAGTTAACTAACGGTAAATGACTTGAAATGTCGTGACAAACTTACATGGTAATGCACGTCGCGATAACAATGTCGTATAAGCAAATATGCTAACTTTACAAAATGACACATCGGTAAAAAAATATTTAACACCCGGGTCTGGGGGTCGGGTGAAAATAATATTAAAATAACGTTTCAGGTTTCGATTTCATAATTAAAATAATAAAATATTATTAGGGCTTCGTGTTTTCAAAACAAACATTTTATGTTGGACTTAAATTGATTTGAAACCCAATTCCATGGATTTTAGAAATTTGAGATAGCCATCTCATTAATGACAAAAGTGTAAATAAGTGGACTTACAAAATAAAACCCATTTTTATTTTAAATGAGCTTATTCATCATCTTCTTCTCTCTTCCTTCCCCAAATCTCACGACAAAAGAACTCTTTCCCTAAGGGTTACTATTTCATCATCTTACTTGCTCGTTGTTGGAGATTTTTCAAAGGTAAAACCATTTTTGACTTGTCCTCTCCTTCCTCTACAAGCTAGTACCTTAATTTTTCACAAAACTCTTGGTTTTTGAATTTTGGTGTTTTGAAAGTTTAGATTAAAAATGTTATCTTTAGCGTCTTTAACTTAAGTTTTTGATTTATTAATGTTAGTTAAGATGTTTACAACCTAAAAGGTCCAATATACTTGAATTTTACATGGTTTTATAGTGTTTCCCGAAATTGGGTTTTAGAAGGATTTTTTAAGGGTTTTAAGTTGAGTTTTTGGGGTGTTTAATGTGGAAATTTGTGGCTGATGGTTAGGCTATGTATAAGGGTTGTTTTGGAAGCTTTTGAGAGTATTTTAAGTGTTAGAATCATCGGTTTTGGACTGTGCTTCATGGCTGCTCGGGAATGAGGATTTTGGGAGTTGTTCTTAGCATGAATCATGTGTTTTGTGCTTGGAACTATGTTTCGGGTTTACTACTTTGATTTGTGAACTGATTTGAGGTTGTTTTGATTGTGTTGGGATGATTAGAAGCAAGGAATTTAGTTGGTGAAGCTTCGGGGACGAATCCGAAGATTTTGGAGACTTGAGCTTGGTTTTCGGCTCTCTTTTGGGTAGTAAAGTTGAGCAGCAATGTCAAAATTTGATTTGTTTTCGAAATAGAACTCTTGGGGGTTTGGGTGGGACCTAGAGGGTCCACCTAAACCCAAGTGTAAGTTATTTCTCCTACCTTTTTGCTATGTGTTGATGAGTGGTTATATGATGTGGTATCATGTGCATTTTGAGTTGTTTACACTATTGTTGTTGTGTAGTCGTGTTGAAATCGAGCCTCACATGATGGTTGTCTTAACTGCGGTGATGAGTGGCCACCGGTAGTGATTAGTAGTAGAGTAAGGTGATGAGTGGTCCCATCAGAAAACTACTAGTCGAACGATGATGTGTGGTCCCACCGTGTGTATGTTGGTTGTGCATGTGCAAACCATGTGTAGTCTTGTTGTGAAAATCATCCGTGCATCCATTGATTTATTGTCAATTATGAAAAGTGTTTTGAAAACTGCATGCTTGTTGAATTATAGAGCTTCTATCACTAAGCTAGATAGCTTACGCTCTTCTTTGTTTCCAACATGTAGATCGTTAGAGTTCGGGAGGCAAGTGGGCAAGGGAGGAGCTTTTGGAGTTCTTAAATTAGCTCAAGTATGATTTACACATTTGTAATAATGCCTAGACGATGAGGGTGTAGACTTGTAGGCGTTAGCGTTAAACTCCTTATTTGATTTTGTGTTTTGATGAGCATGTTAAATTGTTGACTTTATGTTGGCCATGTGTATGTCTCTATATTGTGGATTGTAGACCTTGTTTTACTTGATGCATATGTGCCTTGTGGTTTAGGACCTATACCCTTTCTATGAATGCTAAGTGTGTTTGCCTAAGGTATGATATGTTAAATTCTATGTATGAATCTTGTTGACGTGATGTTTACTTGAATGACCTTTATATGTATGTTGAATGTTGATCCTTGAATGCATGGCTCTTACTTGTTTGTTGAGTCCTAAGCATGTCTATATAGGGTGCTTTGTATCTAGAATTGATGTATGTTGATTTGTGGAGGTTTTAGTTGTGTTTTTGGACAGCAATGTGCCATAAACCAACTAAAACTAGTCTGCTCGCAGAGGGCGTATCGAAATGGTTGGTCCCGTTTCGATACAGCCTCTTGTTTCAGGCCAGGCGTTTCGGTACGCCAGAAGATCGTTTCGATACATTATAGCCACTGGAAATATGAGGTTTTGCCGATAAATTGAAGTATCGAAACGGGCCTTGGCGTTTCGGAACGGTCTTCGTATCGTTGACCACGAGAAGTTGACCGTTGAGGGTGTTTTGAAATGGTTGACCACCGTTTCGATATGGTCTCCTCTGTTGACTTGGGCCTGTTGACTTAGTCAAGGCGTTTTGATACACTCCTTGGGTGTTTCGAAACGACCTGCAAATTTAAGCTAAAATGGGCTGTTTTTGGATTAATGTTGGGTTGACCATCTTGTTTGTTGCTTCCATTGTTTTCCTCTCATATAGGAATGAATTAATCCATCTAGACAAGATAATAATTAAAGAAATTTTCTAGGATTCCTAACCGAAGGGAAGCCTTCGCGGGTTTCACTTCGGTTTTCCCCTTGTAGCCTACTCGAACCAGTCAGTCATCCAGACTGGGACGAGGGGGTTACATTTGGTGGTATCAGAGCGTGAGGTTTCCGAGACCTAAGGTAGGTAAGTGAGGTAAGTTTGGGTTGTTATGTGTTGCTTAGCCTCGATTTGTGATTTTACCATGTATTGCATGAAGCTTGCTTGCTAGTACGGTGTTTGAAAGCATATTTCTGTGGCTTTTCTGGTTGGGCTAAGGGTTAGTCAGATGCCCTCATTATTAGGTGTTGTTGTCAAAAAGGAAAATTGTTTTGGTTTAACGAACTTGAGAACCAGAGTCTTTACCCTTTTGCTAACCTAACGCTTTCCTTGTTTGTTGTGTGTTTATTGTTTTAGATCTTGTTTTACTATGGTGAGACCGATGGGGCAACCTAGAGCGGGTGACCAGGCACCCGGAGGTGAGCCGAAGGTGAGCCTTGTGCTCATCCCTCTCCCAGTGGTAATGCAGTGGGTGGTGAAGGTGATGTGCCTCAGGTTGGTGCTCAAGTCGGGGGCGATGGTAATAGGCCTCAGGTCGGTGCTAGTGTAGGAGGTGTTGGGGCTCAGGCGGGTCAGGGTCCAGCGTGTGCGGACATGAATCATCTAATTTAGATTATAGCGAGGGCTTTTCAGACAACTTTGGTCGGTGCACAAGCTGCAACACCACCTTAGGGTGCGGGGACAAGATTACCCCTAGAGAGGCTTCGTAACTTGGGAGCAGTTGTGTTTCAAAGGTTGACTCCCGAAGGTTCAGAGGGGTGGCTTGAGAGTACTACTCGCATCTTGGGTAAGATGGAGTGTTCAGATGCCCGTAAGTTAGGTTGCATTGTCTCCTTGCTTCAGGGGGACACTTATACTTGGTGGACCACTTTTACTTCAGGGATGGCTGAAGCGGATATCACGTGGGAGTTCTTTAGAAATGCTTTCAAGAGGAAGTATCTTGGAGTTCGGTACTTAGATGAAAAGAAGAGAGAGTTTATGGCCTTGGTTCAGGGTAATAGGACCGTGACTGAGTACGAGGTCTAGTTGGTGAGATTGAGCCAGTATGCACCAGAGTTGGTCCCTAATGAGTGGGTGCGGTGTGCGCGCTTTCGATATGAGTTGACTAG
The DNA here is from genome assembly GCA_958450335.1 of Hibiscus tridactylites. Taxonomy (NCBI): domain Eukaryota; kingdom Viridiplantae; phylum Streptophyta; class Magnoliopsida; order Malvales; family Malvaceae; genus Hibiscus; species Hibiscus tridactylites. Next base: position 92,487,187 of record OY288269.1, read on the forward strand.
AGATGTGAAGACCTACATGCTTGCCTCTGACTACACTGAGTTCGATGTTTTGGTCTCTAGGGCCAAGGATATTGAGCAAAACTTAGGCTCTAGTACACGTGCTAGTGGGTCCGATCCCGGAAGGAGACATGCGAACTGGGATAGAGATCATGCCAAGAGGCATAAGGATAGAAGGTACCAGCCCGATTCGAGACATAGGGGTGGTAACTATGGTTAGGGCCATCAGGGCTAAGGAGCTATTATGCACACACCAGAGTGCAATAGGTGTGGGAGATGCCACCAGGGCGAGTGTGCGGGTACCTTTGGGCCGTGTTGGAACTGTGGATCTCGAGACCACATGAGGCATAACTGTCCACACCCAAGTAGGGGCGGAGCGGCTCTAGCTAGGGGCTTTGAGCATCAGAGAGGCCGTGAGCGCGGTCGTGGAAACTTTCAGCCAAGGAATGAGGGTCAGAGGAACTTGGCTCATGTAGTAGCAGTCTAGCCCGAGGGAGGAGGACTGGCTAGGGTGTATGCTCAGCGAGAGGCTAGGAATGACACTGATGTCATTGCAGGTAATTTCTCATTACAGTCTTTGAGTTTGCTTTCTTTGATAGACTCGGGGTCGACACATTCGTATATTTTGGGTGAGCACGCAAGGTCATTAGGGTTACCATGTGACTGACTAGACGTAGGTGTAAATGTTACTAGCTCGTTTGGTGATACAGTGGTAGTTAGAAAGGTGTATAGGAGGTGTCCCTTGATGGTTCAGGGCCACGTATTTTCGGTCGATATGATGGAGTTACCCTTCTACGGTTTTGACGTGATTTTGGGTATGGATTGGCTTGTAGAGCATAGAGCTAGGGTTGACTTCGAGACCAAGAGAGTCTCCTTGAGGCTTACTGATGACTTTGAGGTTGTAGTAGTTGGTGAGAATGTCAGGTTCTTGTCCAATGTGGTTTCGGCTTTGGAAGCTCAGAGGTTGTTGAGTTTGGGGTGTCAGTCTTACTTGGCTTATGTAATGAATCCGAATATGAGTGAGGTGAGACCTCAAGACATCAGAACAGTATATGATTTTCCCAGTGTTTTTCCGGAAGAGTTATCGGGTTTGCCTCTAGATAGAGTAGTTGAGTTTGCTATTGAGACATATTCTGATTCTGCACCAGTGTCGATTGCTCCATATAGAATGGCACCGAAAGAGTTGAAAGAGTTGAAGACACAACTTCAGGAGTTGACCGATAGAGGTTTCATTAGGCCTAGTATTTCTCCGTGGGGTGATCCGGTCTTGTTTGTGAAAAAGAAATATGGTAGCATGAGGATGTGTATAGATTATAGGCAGTTGAATAAGGTAACAATGAAGAAAAAATATCCCTTGCCTAGGATAGATGACTTGCTAGACCAGTTGAGAGGTGCTTCTGTGTTTTCGAAGATTGACTTGAGGTCCGGGTACTACCAATTGAAGGTGAAGGGTGTGGACATACCGAAGATAGCCTTTCGTACACGTTATGGGCACTATGAGTTTTTGGTGATGCCTTTTGTGTTGACTAATGCTCTAGCCGCTTTCATGAATATGATGAACCGTGTGTTTCATGAGTTCTTGGACAAGTTTGTGGTAGTGTTCATAGATGACATCTTAGTGTACTCTAGGACCGAAGAGGAGCATGATGAGCATTTGCGGTTAGTACTTCAGACCCTACTAGAGAATCAGTTGTATGCCAAGCTAAGCAAATGTGAGTTTTGGATTAGGGAGGTGGTCTTCCTAGGTCACTTGATCTCGGCTAGTGGGATTAGTGTGGATCCCAAGAAGATAGAAGCTATAGTGAATTGGAAACAACCGAAGTCAGTGACAGAAATTCGTAGTTTCCTAGGTTTGGCGGGATACTATAGAAGGTTTGTTGAGGGGTTTTCTAGAATAGCGGCTCCTTTGGCTAAGTTTCTATAGAAGAATGTTCTGTATGTATGGTCAGATGCAAGACAAGAAGCATTTGAGAAATTGAAGAAAGCTTTGACCGAAGCTCCTATCTTGATTCAGCCTGAACCGGGGAGAGAGTTTCTGATTTACAGTGATGCATTCTATGTAGGGCTAGGTTGTGTGTTTATGCAAGAAGGTAAGGTGGTAGCATATGCTTCGCGACAGTTGAAAGTTCATGAGAAGAATTATCCCACCCATGACATAGAGCTAGCCGTAGTGGTGTTCGCATTGAAGATTTTGAGACATCATCTTTATGGTGAGAAGTGCACCGTGTATACCGACCACAAGAGTTTGAAGTACTTGATGTCTCAGAGGGAGTTGAACCTCAGGCAACGTAGGTGGTTAGAACTACTCAAGGATTATGACCTCACAATAGAGTTTCATCCGGGTAAGGCAAATGTAGTGGTTGATGCCTTGAGTAGGAAAGTGGTCGTTGAGTTACGAGCTATGTTTGCGAGGTTGAGTATGTCTAATGATGGTGGGTTGATAGCTGAGCTTCATGTTAAGCCTTTGTTAGTTCATTTAATTCGAGAGAAGCAGTTGAGAGATGTGTTTTTGGCACATCACGTGCAAGACATAGCCAAAGATAGGCCTACCGAGAATTGTTTTGGTGAGAATGAGATCTTATGTTACAAGGATAGGATAGTGGTTCCGGAGGATGCCGAGTTGAGGCGTACGATCTTGAATGAAGCTCAAAATAGTCCTTTTGCTATGCATCCGGTTAGCACGAAGATGTATCTAGGGTTAAAAGAAGAGTACTATTGGGTTGGTTTGAAGAAGGACGTGACCGAGTTTGTCTGTAGGTGTATGGTTTGTTAGAGGGTCAAGGCAGAACATCAGTTTCCCTCAGGTTTGTTACAGCTGTTGAAGATTCCGGAATGGAAGTGGGAGCGTATCACCATGGATTTTGTGTCAGGGCTACCGTTGACCCATTTGAGGAAGAATTCAGTGTGGGTGATTGTGGATAGGTTTACTAAGTGTGCCCACTTTATACCAGCTCATACCACCTATACTTTAGACAAGTTGGTCGATCTATATATTTGCGAGATAGTGAGACTACATGGGGTACCGAAATCGATTGTGTCAGACTGAGATCCGAGATTTACAGCTAGATTTTGGGAGTGTTTGCCACGAGCCTTGGGTACTTGGTTGAACTTCAGCGCTTCGTATCATCCGCAGTCAGATGGTCAGTCTGAGAGAGTGATTCAGGTGTTGGAAGATATGTTGAGATGTTGTATCATTAATTTTCAGGGGTCATGGGAGAAACATCTACCGTTAGAAGAGTTTGCATATAACAACAGTTTTCAGTCGAGTATTTAGATGGATCCGTATGAGGCCTTGTATGGTAGGAAGTGTAGAACTCTGATTTGTTGGGCCGAGGCCGGACAAAAGCTTGTATTGATGCTCAATTTGCTTAAGGGCACCACCGAGAAGGTAAAGTTGATATGTGATCGTCTAAAGGCAGCTTCAGATCGGCAAAAGTCCTATGCCGACTTAAAGAGGAAAGAGGTAGAGTATTCTGTGGGAGATAAAGTGTTTTTGAAAGTATCACCTTGGAAGAAGGTGATGAGGTTTGGGAGGAAGGGCATGTTAAGACCAAGATTCATTGGACCTTATGAGATAGTTGAGAGGTGTAACACCCCAATTTTGGGCTTAGAAGTTTTGGGTTTGGACCGGATCGATCGGATTGCGGTTCGAATATAAAAAGGTGATTTTTTTTAGGAAAACCTAGTTCGGGATGCATTAAAAATATGGAAAAATATCCTAAAATCCTCTTTTATTATATATAAGAGAGTGGTGAAATCAATTTTACAAAATGAGGCTTCGAAGTGTGATTTTTGAGTTAGTGACTAAAATGTAATTTTTGAAAAGTTGGTGACTGTTTTAAAAGGATTGAAACTTTGAATCTTTAAGGAGCTAATTTACCCAAGAAGAGTTTCTCCAGATTTTTCTTAATAATTAAAGATTTAATTAATGGTTTTAATTAAGGGAAAAAGGGAGGGAAATAGATATTTTGTGATCATAACTAACTTTTCTCAAAATTTCTCATTTCTTTTCTCTCAACTTTTCTCTCAACCCAAACACTTTTCTCCAGCCTTTTTCCCTCTGATTTTGACATCTAAAAATGAGATTTCAATCTTCAATTGGTCTCTAATCATTTCTACATCAAAATCTTAGCATTTGCTTATTGAATTTTCAAGATTCTTGGTTCCAAACAAGGAGAAACTCACATTTAGAGGTATGAACGTCCTTCTCCTCTAAATACTCAGTTCTTTACTGAAATTTCCAAGTTCTCAATCCTTGATTTGAGTTTTATTAAAGGTTTTAATGATTTGTTCTTGATCTTGGCTTTAAAATGCAAGATTTGATTTAATTTTGATGAAATTCGTATGATTTGAGTGGGCACTGTTTTGAGATGTCTTTTTGATGTAAATTGGATGTATAATTGGTGTGAAATTGAGGTTTAATCAATGCATTCCCGAATAGGTTGATTTTCCTAAGTTTTGCTTGTGTTAGTGATGGTTTTTGGGGTGATCTTGATGATCTGCTATAGCTGGAGGTATAAGGACGTGTTTAGATCCTTTTTGGATGTTAATTGAGGTATAATTATGTTTGGAGTTGATGGATCTTGGCCGGGTAGTGTTGTGGAGGTGTTTGGATGTGATTTCGGTTGTGTTTGGTGGCCGAAATGTGGATGTTGATGTGAGCAGCGAGTTTAGGTGTTTTGATTGAAGATATTAATGCATGATGATGCATTAATCCTCTGCTTTGATGTGTTTAAAACAGGGGAGACATCTTCGGATCCTTGTGGTGTTGATCCGGAAGCTTGATTGGTGTTTCGGCAAGCTTGCGAAACGGAATCGGTGAGTGAAGTTTGGTTTTCAGCTTTGAAACCAATGTTTTCGGAAAAACTCTCTTGTTGATAAGCCATGAGTTGGTTGAATGCAAAGTGATTTGTTTGCATGTTTAAATTCTGTTTTTGAAAGCATATTTTAGCATGTTTATTGCTGGTTTTATAAGCCATGTGTTGAGGATGCTCAAGGTAAGAGATCCTTGGTTTTACATTGATAAATGTGATTTCAATGCATAGTGAAGCATGTGGATTTAATGGCTTTGTTAAATGCTTTAAAACAGTGAATTAATGATGTTAAATGATGTATATTGGCAAGTGATGTTTTGGTTTTAAAGTACTTGAATCGGATATAGTTAGCCGGCTATAGGATTGGGTGCACCGTGAATAAAGTCGCCTTGGATGTTGAGAGGTTGTGATTGTACCGTAAACTCCATCCAAGTACACTAACGAGATGGTTAAGAACACCATGGTGGTTAAAAGTCCATGGGTGGGTCTTGTGTTAAGGTCACAATGGTGGTTAAAAGTCCATGTGTGGACCTTGTGTATTGTTAAGGTCACAATGGTGGTTAAAAGTCCATGTGTGGACCTTGTGTATTGTAAGATCACAATGGTGGTTAAAAGTCCATGTGTGGATCTTGTGTGGTATGTCCCGTGATCTCGTTAGTGATGTTATACAACTACCAATGAGTGATGTGGAGGGGTTGTGATTGTACCATGCTCCTCCTTGGTATTGGTAGTGTGTATGAAGCGTATGGGACAACGCTTGTAATCCGCGTATCCGATTGTTGATTGTCAATTGTGTTTTGAGTTGGAAAATGTTATGGATTATCACTTGTAAGCCAATATGACATGATAATGGATTGAAGCATGAAATGCTTGGTTTGTAAACATAATTGTTGATAAATGTTGTTTTGAAACTAAGGCTTTGAAAAATTGTTTTTGTAAATGCATTATTGTGATGTTTTAATTGAGCATTCCTCACTAAGCTATGTGCTTACGCTCTCTCTTTCTTAAACCAATAATGCAGAGCATTGAAGTGCTTAAAGGGGTAGCAAGGTGGTCAAGAATCTAAGTGGAAGCTTAAGCTCATGTATGGTGACAATTTTCATAACTTGTTTAGCTTTTGGCATTTGGCAATGGGAACTCAAATTGTGTTTTGGGGAGATGTTTTGGACTCCCTAAGTTGGTTTTGTGCTTTTGCTGATGTTAGAACATGTAAATGGCCTTTGGTATGTGGTTATGAAGAATTGATGGTTTCATGGTTTGCTTTATAGGATGCATGCCTATAGAATTGGGTTTTTCCTCAATTGAGGCTATGTTTGAAATTGGCTGATGCTAATATGATCATTGAGTGTTGAATGACTTGCTGGTATGTTTTGGTGGCCTTTGGAATGTGTTTGATGGGTCAATTGTGATTTAAACCATCAAAAATCTGCAATTCTGGGCAGCACGTTTCGAAACGGGTGCTACCGTTTCGGAATAGAGGGCCTGAAATGACCTTGGCGTTTCGAAACGGGTAGAGCCGTTCCGGAACGGTTTTGCCACTGCCAAGCCCTGTTCCGAAACCTGTTTCAGAACGGTCCCGCGTTTCGGAACGGATCATTCCCATTTCGGAACACTCGACCGTTGGGCACTGAAATTGACGGTTTTATGTTTTGAAATCCTTGCGTTTTGGTCCCAATGTTTGTATACGCAATTGGTTGAGTTTGTGATGTCCGTTTGAGTTGAAATTTTGCAGAGAAGCATGAAACATGACTAATTTCATATTGGTAACCTTAAAGTTGGTTAAGTCCTTCAAATTTCTAGAATTTACAATTTGGTCCTTAATTTCATATGTTGTGCAATTGAGTCCCTGTTCGATGTCTGATTGTTGTGGTTTCCGAGTATGCTTTCCTAGAGTGTTTGATTAGGGTAATATGCATCTAGATAAGAGTTAAAAAGAAAAAAAAGGGTCGTTAATCAAGGTTGACTTTCGGGTTGACTTTGGTTTTCCCCGTGTAAACTTCTTAATTCGGGTCAACCGTCTAGCCCGGGTTAAGGGGGTTACATTTGGTGGTATCAGAGGTGAGTTCTCGAATGTTTGGGAACGGTTAAGTGGGTGATTTGTGTATGATTGTTTTGTATGCTTGTTGGGTGAAAGCATGTTGTGTGAATTGTAAGTATGTTACAATTGTGATGTATGCTGTGGTGAAGCATGTTAGAGGGACCCATTGCCAAATCAAAGCTAATGAAATGATTTGTTTTTAATTGGAAATGAGCTTGAGTACTTGGATTACTTACCTTGTTGAGCCTGATTTTGTTTATTGCATTGTGATTGCATTGTTTAACGAATGACACCTCGTAGAGAGACAAGGATTAATACTCGAGCTATGGCTCAAAATGAGAATGAGGAGAATGTTGAAAACGTTGTGGATTTACCTCTTCCGCCTGGTGCTGGTGGTGCTGGGGGTGAAGGAGCTGATGTTGCGGCTGGTGCTGGGGCCGCTGGACCTGAAGCTGGTCAGGGGCAAGCTGTTCCTGACATGACAATGCTGATACAAGCTATTGCTGGAGCTTTTCGAGCAGCGGTAGCTGAAGCTCAAGGAGCTGGGCACCAGGGAGATGCTAGTGTAAGGCTACCTCTTGAACGTTTGCGCAGTCTGGGAGGGACTGAGTTCAGGGGTTTGTCTGCTGAAGGTTCTGAGTCTTGGCTGGAAAGTACCAAGAGAATCTTGGGTCAAATGAATTGTAATGGTGTGCATAAGCTGGGCTGCGTGGTATCGTTGTTGCACGATGATGCGTATACTTGGTGGACGACCTCTATCTCTGGAATGACGGAAGCTGATGTAACTTGGACGTTCTTTCTGAACACGTTCAAGAGAAGGTATCTGGGTGTGAGGTACCTGGATGAGAAGAAAAGGGAATTCATGTCTCTTACTCAAGGGAGCATGTCTGTAGCTGAGTACGAGGTTCAGTTTGTTCGGCTTAGTCAGTACGCACCTGAGCTTGTTCCTGATGAGCGGGAGAGGTGTGAACGGTTCCGTTATGGTTTGGTGACGGAGGTAAAGACCTATATGCTAGCTGCTGAGTACACTGACTTTGATGTGCTGGTTGGTAGAGCAAAGGACATTGAGATGAATTTGAGTTTATCTTCTAGAAGTGTTGGTTCTAGTGCTGGTAAGCGAGCTGCTGAGTATAGTTCCGGTGGCGGACGGAACAAGAGAGGACGTGAATGAAAGTATCAGTCTTCAGCTAGGCGAGGTGGTGGAGGCCTAGGTGCGCCTGTTCAGGGAGACAAGGCGAGAGCTGAACCGAACACATGTTGGACATGTGGGTTGCGTGGACACCTGAAGCGTGATTGTCCTCGAGCAGTGAGGGAGGTGCAGGCTCCTGTTATGATGGCTGGTAACTCGTGCTGGAATTGTGGATCAGCGGATCACATGAGGAGGGAGTGTCCTCTGTTGGCCGGTGGTGGCCAAGGACATGCTCCTGGAGTTGTTGCACCACAGAGAGGTCGTGGGCGCGGCCGTGGTAACTTCCAGCGTAGAGAGGATGGTGGAAGGAATGTGGCTCATGTTGTAGTTGTTCAGCCTGAGGGTAGTGGTCAGGCTAGAGTGTATGCTCAGAGGGAGGGGAGAAATGACACAGATGTGATCGCAGGTACTTTTACTTTGCAGTCCTTGTCATTACTTTCCTTGATTGATTCTGGATCTACACACTCATACATATTGCGTGAGCATGCTGAATTCCTTGGTTTGCCTGTTGAGTCTTTGGATGTTGGTATGCGTGTTATTAGTTCTTTTGGTGAGACTTTTGTGACTCGAAAGCTTTATAGAAGATGTCCCTTAGTTGTGCAAGATCATGTTTTCCACGTTGATCTTATGGAATTGCCTTTCTATGGTTTTGATGTAATCCTTGGTATGGATTGGCTTGTTGAGCATCGAGCTGTAGTAGATTGTGAGAATAAGCGAGTTTCGTTGAAGCTTGCAGATGATTATGAGGTAGTGGTGGTTGGTGAGAATGTGAAGTTTCTTGCCAATGTGGTGTCTACATTGGAAGTGAGCCGGATGCTGAGGCAGGGTTGTGAAGCTTACCTAGCTTTTGTGATGAATCCTAGCTCTAAGGAGTTGCGTGTGCAAGATATCAGGACTGTGCGAGAGTTTCCTGGTGTGTTTCCGGAGGAGTTGCCGGGATTGCCTCCTAATCGCGAGGTGGAGTTTGAGATTGAGCTGTATGAAAACACAACTCCATTGTCCATTACTCCTTATAGAATGGCATCTAAGGAGTTGAAGGAGCTGAAGACGCAACTTCAGGAGTTGCTTGATCGTGGTTTCATTCGGCCGAGTGTGTCACCTTGGGGTGCACCGGTCTTGTTTGTGAAGAAGAAGGATGGCACTATGAGAATGTGCATTGATTACCGTCAGCTTAACAAGTTGACTATCAAGAATCGGTATCCATTGCCGAGAATTGATGATCTTTTTGATCAATTTCGGGGAGCGTCTATGTTCTCTAAGATTGACTTAAGGTCAGGGTATTATTAGCTGAAGGTGAAGGATGTGGATGTGCCGAAGACAGCTTTCAAAACGAGGTATGGGCATTATGAGTTCCTTGGGATGCCGTTTGGTTTGACGAATGCTCCTGCAGCTTTCATGGACATGATGAATCGAGTGTTTCATGAATACCTGGATAAGTTTGTTGTGGTGTTCATTGATGATATCCTCGTGTACTCTCGTACTGAGGAAGAGCATGAAGGGCATTTGAGGATTGTGTTGCAAGCTTTGTTGGAGAATCAGCTTTATGCCAAGCTAAGCAAGTGTGAGTTCTGGCTTAGAGAAGTTGTGTTTCTTGGTCATGTGGTTTCTGCTGGGGGGATACGTGTTGATCCTCAGAAGATTAAGGCGGTGATGAATTGGAAGCCTCCTAAGTCTGTTCATGAAGTCCGTAGTTTCCTGGGTTTGGCAGGATACTATCGGAGATTCGTGGATGGGTTTTCAAAGATTGTTGCACCTTTGACGAAGTTGTTGCAGAAGGATGTTAAGTATGAGTGGACGGAAGCGAGACAGCTGGCTTTTGAGAAGCTTAAGACAACTTTAACGCAAGCTCCTATCTTTGTTCAACCTGAATCAGGGAAATAGTTTGTGGTGTATAGTGATGCGTCTTATGTTGGTTTGGGATGTGTGCTGATGCAAGAGGGTAAGGTGGTGGCTTATGCGTCACGGCAGTTGAAGGTGCATGAGCGCAATTATCCTACGCATGACATTGAGTTGGCTGCGGTGGTTTTTGCTTTGAAGATTTGGAGACATTACCTGTATGGTGAGAAGTGTACCGTGTACACGGACCACAAGAGTTTGAAGTATCTGATGTCTCAGAAGGAGTTGAATCTTAGGCAACGACGTTGGGTGGAGTTGCTCAAGGATTATGATTTGATGATCGAGTATCACCCGGGTAAGGCTAATGTTGTAGCGGATGCCTTGAGTATGAAGGTAGCTGTTGAGTTGAGGGCTATGTTTGCCAGTTTGAGTATTTCGCGTGATGGTGGTCTTGTGGCTGAGTTGCAGGTGAAACCATCTTTGGTTCAGTTGATTAAGGAAAAGCAGTTGTTGGATGATTCTTTGGTGCCGCATGTTCACGATATTGCGGAGGGTAGGCCTTCGGATTTCTGTTTTAATGATGATGGACTGTTATGCTTTGGGAGTCGGATAGTAGTGCCCAATGATGCTGAGTTGAGGCGTGCTATTCTGACTGAAGGTCATAGTAGTCCTTTTGCTATGCACCCTGGTAGTACTAAGATGTATCGTGATCTTCGTGATGAGTACTATTGGGTGGGTTTAAAGAAAGACGTCGCTGAGTTTGTAAGCAAGTGCATGATGTGTCAGCGAGTTAAGGCTGAGCATCAATTTCTTTCAGGGTTGTTGCAACCGTTGAGAATTCCTGAGTGGAAGTGGGAAAGGATTACCATGGATTTTGTGTCTGGTTTACCCTTGTCCCCATCGAAGAAGAATTCGGTGTGGGTGATTGTGGATCGCCTGACGAAGTGTGCGCATTTCTTGCCTGTGCATACTACGTACACTTTGGATAAGCTTGCGGAGCTGTACATTGCTGAGATTGTGCGGCTGCATGGTGTGCCAAAGTCGATTGTGTCGGATAGGGATCCGAGGTTTACATCGCGTTTCAGGCAGTGTTTGCATCAGGCTTTGGGTACACGGTTGAATTTCAGTACGTCTTATCATCCGCAGTCGGATGGACAGTCTGAGCGTGTTATCCAGGTTTTGGAGGATATGTTGAGGTGCTGCGTGATTGAGTTCCAGGGCTCTTGGGAGAAACATTTGCCTTTGGTGGAGTTTGCCTATAATAATAGTTATCAGGCAAGTATTCAAATGGCACCTTATGAAGCTTTGTACGGGAGGAAGTGTAGGACTCCTCTGTGTTGGGCTGAAACGGGTCAAAAGTTGGTTTCGATGCCAGCTTTGTTGAGAGGGACTACCGAGAAGGTGAAGCTCATTTGTGAGCGTTTGAAGGCAGCTTATGATCGGAAAAAGGTGACCGTGTGTTTTTGAAAGTTTCGCCTTGGAAAAAGGTGATGAGGTTTGGCCGAAAGGGTAAGTTGAGCCCTAGGTACATTGGACCATACGAGGTGATTGAGCGTGTGGGTCCTGTTGCGTACAAGTTGAGGTTACCGCAAGAGTTAGAAAAGATTCGTGATGTGTTTCATGTTTCTATGCTTCGGAAGTATAGATCGGATCCTTCGCATGTGATGCCTGTGGAGGGAGTGGAATTGAATCCGGATTTGACTTATGATGAGGAACCAGTGAAGATTCTGGATTCGGATAGTAAAGTTCTTCGAGGCAAGACCATTGAATTGGTAAAGGTGTTGTGGAAACATCGTGGTGTTGAAGAAGCCACGTGGGAACGGAAGGATGACATGTTGAAGCAGTTTCCGTACCTCTTTCCTTCAGGTAAATTTCGAGGAAGAAATTTTTTAAGGGGGGGAGAGTTGTAACACCCCAATTTTGGGCTTAGAAGTTTTGGGTTTGGACCGGATCGGTCAGATTGCGGTTCGAATATAAAAAGGTGATTTTTTTAGGAAAACCTAGTTCGGGATGCATTAAAAATATGGAAAAATATCCTAAAATCCTCTTTTATTATATATAAGAGAGTGGTGAAATCAATTTTACAAAATGAGGCTTCGAAGTGTGATTTTTGAGTTAGTGACTAAAATGTAATTTTTGAAAAGTTGGTGACTGTTTTAAAAGGATTGAAACTTTGAATCTTTAAGGAGCTAATTTACCCAAGAAGAGTTTCTCCAGATTTTTCTTAATAATTAAAGATTTAATTAATGGTTTTAATTAAGGGAAAAAGGGAGGGAAATAGATATTTTGTGATCATAACTAACTTTTCTCAAAATTTCCCATTTCTTTTCTCTCAACTTTTCTCTCAACCCAAACACTTTTCTCCAGCCTTTTTCTCTCTGATTTTGACATCTAAAAATGAGATTTCAATCTTCAATTGGTCTCTAATCATTTCTACATCAAAACCTTAGCATTTGCTTATTGAATTTTCAAGATTCTTGGTTCCAAACAAGGAGAAACTCACATTTAGAGGTATGAACGTCCTTCTCCTCTAAATACTCAGTTCTTTACTGAAATTCCCAAGTTCTCAATCCTTGATTTGAGTTTTATTAAAGGTTTTAATGATTTGTTCTTGATCTTGGCTTTAAAATGCAAGATTTGATTTAATTTTGATGAAATTCGTATGATTTGAGTGGGCACTGTTTTGAGATGTATTTTTGATGTAAATTGGATGTATAATTGGTGTGAAATTGAGGTTTAATCAATGCATTCCCGAATAGGTTGATTTTCCTAAGTTTTGCTTGTGTTAGTGATGGTTTTTGGGGTGATCTTGATGATCTGCTATAGCTGGAGGTATAAGGACGTGTTTAGATCCTTTTTGGATGTTAATTGAGGTATAATTATGTTTGGAGTTGATGGATCTTGGCTGGGTAGTGTTGTGGAGGTGTTTGGATGTGATTTCGGTTGTGTTTGGTGGCCGAAATATGGATGTTGATGTGAGCAGCGAGTTTAGGTGTTTTGATTGAAGATATTAATGCATGATGATGCATTAATCCTCTGCTTTGATGTGTTTAAAACAGGGGAGACATCTTCGGATCCTTGTGGTGTTGATCCGGAAGCTTGATTGGTGTTTCAGCAAGCTTGCGAAACGGAATCGGTGAGTGAAGTTTGGTTTTCAGCTTTGAAACCAATGTTTTGAAGGTTTGGGAGCTTAGTTAAAGTCTAAACAACTTAGCTAAGCTCAAGAGTAAGTTTTCGGAAAAACTCTCTTGTTGATGAGCCATGAGTTGGTTGAATGAAAGTGATTTGTTTGCATGTTTAAATTCTGTTTTTGAAAGCATATTTTAGCATGTTTATTGTTGGTTTTATAAGCCATGTGTTGAGGATGCTCAAGGTAAGAGATCCTTGGTTTTACATTGATAAATGTGATTTCAATGCATAGTGAAGCATGTGGATTTAATGGCTTTGTTAAATGCTTTAAAACAGTGAATTAATGATGTTAAATGATGTATATTGACAAGTGATGTGTTGGTTTTAAAGTACTTGAATCGGATATAGTTAGCCGGCTATAGGATTGGGTGCACCGTGAATAAAGTCGCCTTGGATGTTGAGAGGTTGTGATTGTACCGTAAACTCCATCCAAGTACACTAACGAGATGGTTAAGAACACCATGGTGGTTAAAAGTCCATGGGTGGGTCTTGTGTTAAGGTCACAATGGTGGTTAAAAGTCCATGTGTGGACCTTGTGTATTGTTAAGGTCACAATGGTGGTTAAAAGTCCATGTGTGGACCTTGTGTATTGTAAGATCACAATGGTGGTTAAAAGTCCATGTGTGGATCTTGTGTGGTATGTCCCGTGATCTCGTTAGTGATGTTATACAACTACCAATGAGTGATGTGGAGGGGTTGTGATTGTACCATGCTCCACCTTGGTATTGGTAGTGTGTATGAAGCGTATGGGACAACGCTTGTAATCCGCATATCCGATTGTTGATTGTCAATTGTGTTTTGAGTTGGAAAATGTTATGGATTATCACTTGTAAGCCAATATGACATGATGATGGATTGAAGCATGAAATGCTTGGTTTGTAAACATAATTGTTGATAAATGTTGTTTTGAAACTAAGGCTTTGAAAAAGTGTTCTTGTAAATGCATTATTGTGATGTTTTAATTGAGCATTCCTCACTAAGCTATGTGCTTACGCTCTCTCTTTCTTAAACCAATAATGCAGAGCATTGAAGTGCTTAAAGTGGCAGCAAGGTGGTCAAGAATCTAAGTGGAAGCTTAAGCTCATGTATGGTGACAATTTTCATAACTTGTTTAGCTTTTGGCATTTGGCAATGGGAACTCAAATTGTGTTTTTGGGAGATGTTTTGGACTCCCTAAGTTGGTTTTGTGCTTTTGCTGATGTTAGAACATGTAAATGGCCTTTGGTATGTGGTTATGAAGAATTGATGGTTTCATGGTTTGCTTTATAGGATGCATGCCTATAGAATTGGGTTTTTCCTCAATTGAGGCTATGTTTGAAATTGGCTGATGCTAATATGATCATTGAGTGTTGAATGACTTGCTGGTATGTTTTGGTGGCCTTTGGAATGTGTTTGATGGGTCAATTGTGATTTAAACCAGCAAAAATCTGCAATTCTGGGCAGCACGTTTCGAAACGGGTGCTACCGTTTCGGAATAGAGGGCCTGAAATGACTTTGGCGTTTCGAAACGGGTAGAGCCGTTCCGGAACGGTTTTGCCACTGCCAAGCCCTGTTCTGAAACCTGTTTCAGAACGGTCCCGCGTTTCGGAACGGATCATTCCCGTTTCGGAACACTCGACCGTTGGGCACTGAAATTGACAGTTTTATGTTTTGAAATCTTTGCGTTTTGGTCCCAATGTTTGTATACGCAATTGGTTGAGTTTGTGATGTTCGTTTGAGTTGAAATTTGGCAGAGAAGCATGAAACATGACTAATTTCATATTGGTAACCTTAAAGTTGGTTAAGTCCTTCAAATTTCTAGAATTTACAATTTGGTCCCTAATTTCATATGTTGTGCAATTGAGTCCCTGTTCGATGTCTGATTGCTATGGTTTCCGAGTATGCTTTCCTCGAGTGTTTGATTAGGGTAATATGCATCTAGATAAGAGTTAAAAAGAAAAAAAAGGGTCGTTAATCAAGGTTGACTTTCGGGTTGACTTTGGTTTTCCCCGTGTAAACTTCTTAATTCGGGTCAACCGTCTAGCCCGAGTTAAGGGGGTTACAAGAGGATTGGTCCTGTTGCGTATAGATTGAGGCTCCCGACTAAACTAGAGAAGATTCATGATGTCTTTCATATGTCGATGCTTAGGAGGTATAGATCGGATTCGTCCCATGTAAAGCCCGTAGAAGAGATTGATTTGAATCCGGACTTGTCTTACAATGAAGAACCAGTTGAGATACTTGCTTTTGATAGCAAGGTGTTGCGTGGCAAGACCATAGAGTTGGTCAAGGTATTATGGAGACATAGAGGTGTGGAAGAGGCCACGTGTGAAAGGAAAGCTGATATGCTTGAGCAGTTCCCGTAGTTGTTTCCGTCAAGTAATTTCGAGGACAAAATTCCTTAAGTGGGGGAGAGTTCTAACACCCGGGTCTGGGGGTCGGGTGAAAATAATATTAAAATAACGTTTCGGGTTTCAGTTTCATAAATAAAATAATAAAATATTATTAGGGCTTCGTGTTTTCAAAACAAACATTTTATGTTGGACTTAAATTGATTTGAAACTCAATTCCATGGATTTTAGAAATTTGAGATAGCCATCTCATTAATGGAATAAGTGTAAATAAGTGGACTTACAAAATAAAACCCATTTTTATTTTAAATGAGTTTATTCATCATCTTCTTCCCTCTTCCTTCCCCAAATCTCACGACAAAAGAACTCTCTCCCTAAGGGTTACTATTCTATCATCTTACTTGCTCGTTGTTGGAGAATTTTCAAAGGTAAAACTATTTTTGACTTGTCCTCTCCTTTCTCTACAAGCTAGTACCTTTATTTTTCACAAAGCTCTTAATTTTTGAATTTTGGTGTTTTGAAAGTTTAGATTAAAAATGTTATCTTTAGTGTTTTTAACTTAAGTTTTTGATTTATTAATGTTAGTTAAGATGTTTACAACCTAAAAGGTCCAACATACTTGATTTTTACATAGTTTTATTGTGTTTCCCGAAATTGGGTTTTAAAGGGGGTTTTTGAAGGGTTTTAAGTTGAGTTTTGGGGGTGTTTAATGTGGAAATTTCTGCTGATGGTTAGGCTATGTATAAGGGTTGTTTTGGAAGCTTTTGGGAGTAATTTAAGTGTTGGAATCATCGGTTTTGGACTGTGCTTCATGGCTGCTCGGGAATGAGGATTTTGGGAGTTGTTCTTAGCTTGAATCATGTGTTTTGTGCTTGAATTATGTTCCGGGTTTACTACTTTGATTTGTGAACTGGTTTGAGGTTGTTTTGATTGTGTTGGGATGATTAGAAGCAAGGAATTTATTTGGTGAAGCTTCAGGGACGAATCCGAAGATTTTGGAGACTTGAGCTTGGTTTTCGGCTCTCTTTCGGGTAGCAACGGTGAGTATAAATGTCAAAATTTGATTTGTTTTCGAAATGGAACTCTTGAGGGTTTGGGTGGGACCTAGAGGGTCCACCTAAACCCAAGTGTAAGTTATTTCCCCTACCTTTTTGCTATGTGTTGATGAGTGGTTATATGATGTGGTATCATGTGCATCTTGAGTTGTTTACACCATTGTTGTTGTGTAGTTGTGTTGAAGTCGAGCCTCACGTGACGGTTTTCTTAACTGCGGTGATGAGTGATCCCATCAGAAAACTACTAGTCGAACGGTGATGTGTGGTCCCACCGTGTGTATGTTGGTTGTGCATGTACAAACCATGTGTAGTCTTGTTGTGAAAATCATCAGTGCATTCATTGATTTATTGTCAATTATGAAAAATGTTTTGAAAACTGCATGCTTGTTTAATTATAGAGCTTCTCTCACTAAGCTAGATAGCTTACGCTCTTCTTTGTTTCCAACATGAAGATCGTTAGAGTTTGGGAGGAAAGTGGGCAAGAGAGGAGCTTTTGGAGTTCTCAAATTAGCTCAAGTATGATTTACGTATTTGTAATAATGCCTAGACGATGGGGGTGTAGACTTGTAGGAGTTAGTGTTAAACTCCTTATTTGATTTTGTGTTTTGATGAGCATATTAAATTGTTGACTTTATGTTGGCCATGTGTATGTCTCTATATTGTGGACTGTAGACCTTGTTTTACTTGATGCATATGTGCCTTGTGGTTGAGAACCTATACCCTTTCTGTGAATGCTTAGTGTGTTTGCCTAAGGCGTGATGTGTTAAATGCTATGTATGAATCTTGTTGATGTGATGTTTACTTGAATGACCTTTATATGTATGTTGAATGTTGATCCTTGAATGCATGGCTCTTACATGTTTGTTCAGTCCTAAGCATGTCTATATATGGTGTCTTGTATCTAAAATTGATGTATGTTGATTTATGGAGATTTTAGTTGTGTTTTTGGACAACAATGTGCCATAAACCAACTAACACTAGTCTGCTCGCAGAGGGCGTATCGAAACGGTTGGTCCCGTTTCGATACGACCTCTTGTTTCAGACTAGGTGTTTTGGTACACCATGGGGTCGTTTCGATACGTTTTAGCCACTGGAAATCTGAGATTTTGCTGATAAATTGAAGTATCAAAACGGGCCTTGGCATTTCGGAACGGTATTCGTATCGTTGACAACGAGAAGTTGACCGTTGAGGGTGTTTCTGAACGGTTGACCACTGTTTCGATACGGTCTCCTCGTGTTGACTTGGGCCTGTTGACTTAGTCAAGGCGTTTCGATACACTCCTTGGGTGTTTTGAAACGGCCTGCAAATTTAAGCTAAAATATGTTGTTTTTGGATTGGTGTTGGGTTGACCATCTCGTTTGATGCTTTCGTTGTTGTCCTCTCATATAGGAATGAATTAATCCTTCTAGACAAGATAATAATTAAAGAAATTTTCTAGGGTTGCTAACCGAAGGGAAGCCTTCGCGGGTTTCTCTTCAATTTTCCCCGTGTAGCCTACTCGGACCGGTCAGTCATCCAGACCGGGACGAGGGAGTTACAAAATAATCCTATAAATTTGTATAAAAAAATAAAATATTTTTTAACGTGTCATTCTGTCAAGTCATTTCAAATTATTTATTGCCAGTTTACTAACAGTTTTCATTCACCGAGAGACCATTTTAACCAAAAATAAAACGTTGGAGGATAAATTGCTTCAAAAAAGAGAATAAAAGCCAAATTGACTATTTTGTCAAACGTTAGAGGCATCTTTTAGTATTATGCCAAAGAAAACACAATATATGAACATATCAAATTTTATATGATACACATTATTAACATGTAAAATTTAATATAAACTTATATTGTTTTAAACACGTACAAAATAACATGAACATAATTATGTCATATCTAACTTGAATCACTCTTAATAAACATGTAAAATATCTCATGAATTGAGTTAGAACAGGGATGGATCCAACGATAATGGAAGACTAGTAGCACTCTCTAAAAATTTTAATATAACATTTTAATAGTTCGCATCTCCTGATATAAAATTTTGCGTCCGTCCTTGAATTGGAACAAAAAATTATAATTAAATTAGAAGAAAAATCTATTTAAAATATAAAATGAATTTATAAAAACAAGCTAGGGGTTGTGGCCCCAATTTTATTATACTGAAAAAAATATAATGACATTTTTATTTATTTATACTCTCAATTTTCAATTCATTTGAATTTTGTATTCTCATTTTTTATAATTAATTATACTTTGCCTTAATTTTTAGTTTATGGTTCCGTCACTGGAAGCACAGTCATATCTCCTAAAAAATTAATTTATTGTAGAGTTTATATATATTTTTTATATATTTTTGTTAATGAGCTAATTTTAGACACTTAAAATTTTGTAATTATATACGATTAAATTTTTAACATAATTATCAAAAAATTCGTAATTTCTGGTTCCATTATCACAAAGCGGCCCTAAAATTGGCTTGGTTCCAAGATGTAAAATCCATGTTGAATCACCATTTAGCAGGGCTACTAGGGCTTGGGTCCCTTTCTTGGGCGAGACATCAAGTACATGTATCTTTACCGATAAATCAATTTTTAAATGTTGGAGTAGACCCTAAAGAGATCCCACTTCCCCATGAATTTATCTTGAATCGTGATCTTTTCATTAGCAGATATTCCTCCGTTAGCATTAGCAGCCTCCGTTAGCTGCTATTCCTCCGTTAGCTGCTAAAAGATAATCGAAAGACTAAAGCAAAGGAAGCCCTCTGAAGAGCGAAATATTAAAGCAAAGGAAGCCCTCCTAAGATAAGGTAAAATTTTGTGCTCGCTTGTGGATGATACATTAATATAAAATTTATCTTGATTTTAATTTCATTTTTATTGGATTAATATCTGATACAATGTCAGTGTAAAAAATTTACACAAACATGCCTATTTTCAAGCATAAATCTAAAATGTAAATTTCTAACCTTAAATCCCTAAAAATCTAACTCTAAACCCTAAATTATAACCATAAATCCTAAATTCTAAACTCTAAAATTTAAACCCCTAACCTCTAAACAGTAAACTAGAATCCTAAACCTATAAATAACTCTACTTGTGGAAACATTAATAATTTATTTTCCAATAACAGTGTGTAGGATAATATTTATTTATTAAATTATTATTGATAATACCTTATAACATTGTCAAAACTTTCTTGTCAAACAGTTCCTCCAGTGGTAGATCCTTTAAGGGACCAGTGAGGGCCCTAGGCCCCCAAATTTTTGAAAATTCTAATTTTGTTTTTAAAATTTTAAAAAATAATTAATTTGCATTCTAAAATTTTTAAAAATTTATATCAAGCTTTGAAATTTTGAATATTTTTAATCAATTCTTTTTTAATATTTTAATTTTTTTGTTAAATCTCTTAAAATTATTAAAAAATTTAGTTAAACCCTTAAAAATTTTCATTTAAGCCTCTAATTTTTTAAAAAAATTTAAATTGACTCCCTCAAACTTTTACTCTAAGTTCCGTCGTTGGGTTCCACACACAATCCCAATTGATTCTCAATTTCCCACAAGGACCCCTTAAATTAAGTGGCAAGAGTAGGTAACTTGAAAAACTCCAAATTATGCATTCCAAGCCTTAGAGAGACTTTTTACACTTTGCTCGTTAGAGTAAAAAAAATATTGAAAGAACAAAAATAAAATGATAAAAGAATGAATGGTGAAAAAATTTATCTTTTTTTATATAGGTGGCACATTTACAAGGACGAAGTTATGACAAATTCGAAAAGGTATCTATAAATAGTAATAAAATGAAAGTTATAATGGTTTAATTGTTATGTTATTAAGTTAAAATTTAAACATTGGCAGTTAGAGTGTAATTTAACTAATTTCAAAATTAAATATGACTATAAGCACTTAAAACCAAAACATAAATATTAGACTTAATCTGTCTAATTTTAAATTAATAAAGATCTAAAAAAATATTTAAAGAAAAAATGGGAAAAATGCAAAGTTTAATTTTCTTAGTTTTAAATCTAATAGAGAACCGAAACAATTAGACTCAATTTTGTTTTTCTAAGGGGAAGGCCCCTCCCACATACAATTCTGTCATTGAACCTCCCTAGTTAGGGGTGTACAAAACCGAGTTCGGTTAACCGTTAGACAATTGTTTCGGGTAATCAGTAAATTTGGGTTGCTTAATTCTCAATCCTAAACTTTAACTATTAAATCGATTAATCAATTGAACGGTTAACCGAAATCTTTGGTTCGAGTAATAATTTATTAATTTTCCTTATTAAAAATATCAAATATAATAGCATAGTGAAAAATAAGCTAGAGTTTGAATTTTGAAATATTTGAAGGAGAAAAGTATTAATGTATAAAACTGAGAAAATGAAATAATTGACAATTAAGGTTGAATTTTTTTACTTCCCAAAGTAAAATAAATCCGCTAATATTTGGAAAGAAAATATATTAAAATTTACCGCTAATTTTTTACTTTCCAAGACAATACAAATATTCAAAAAATATTTGACGAAGAGAATAAATTAACAATGACGCTAAATTTTGTCAATATTGTATAAATATGCATATTTATATATTATATATTATGTAACCGTTCGATTCGGTTACCCGCTTTTGTTCAAAATTAACAGTCGTATTCAAATCAAAATAATATTTTTTCTTAAAAAACTTACCGAAACTAATTTATTCGGTTCAGTTAATCATATTTTTGGATTGATTTTTTCGAATTTTGGTTTCAATTTCGGTTTGTTAGGGTTTTTTTACACAGCACTATCCCTAGTCCCTAATTAAATGTTGAGAGGGCTGTCATGGTATTATTTTTTAAGAGAATTCTACAACGAGCGACGAACATTGATGAACACCACTAACGATAAACACCGATGAACACCATTAATTTTTTTTAAAATTTTAAAAATCTAAATGACTAAGATTATAATTAAAATTATCTCTTAAAAAATAAAAATCAAATTTAATAGTTACTTTATAATATTTTTTTAATAGGTTAGAATCAAATATACTCAATTCTCCTAAACCCTAACAAAATCAATCTCTTAAAAAAATTATAAACTGATTTCTATTTTTTTAACAGATTAATTTTGTTAGGGTTTAGGAGAATTGAGTATATTTGATTCTAACATATTAAAAAATATTATAAAGTAATTATTAAATTTGATTTTTATATTTTAAGAGATAATTCTAATTATAATTTTAGTCCTTTAGATTTGGTGTTCATCAACGTTCACCGCACGTTGTAGACTCATCCTATTTTTTAAATATGCTAGGTGTGTGATGAATTTAAGGATTTGAGTTTTTCTCTCGGTAGACAAATTTGGGAAACACGAAAGATGATTTGGAAATTTTAGATACAGAGGGAAAAGAGCACGTGAGGAAAAACTTTATTTCATTTATCAAAACTTAATTAAAATACAAATATAATAATATACATATATATACTAATAGAAAAACAGTTTAAAGAAAAAAAACTAATTAATAACTAATCTTAGTTGTCTATCCTAATTGTACAACCAATCAAAACAAACTTAATACCCCTTCAAGTTGGAGTATATAGATTTTGTATGCCCAACTTGAGAACCATAGTTCTAAAAGATGTGGAGTGCAAGGCTTTGGTGAAGCAATCAGCCAGCTGATGATGCGTGAAGATAGGCAGCAAGGTTATGACTCCATTCTGAACCTTCTCACGAATTAAATGATAGTCTATCTCAATGTGCTTGGTCCTTTCATGGCTAACTGGATTTTCTACAATTTTTCTGACAGACAAGTTGTCATAGAATAAATTTGCAGAGGAAAAAGAAACATGTAAATCATTTAAAAGATAACTCAACCATTGAATTTCACAAGTTGCAGAGGCCATAGCTCTATACTCTGCCTCACTAGAAGATCTAAAAACAATGGTTTGTTTCTTTAATTTTCAAGAAACTAAAGACTTATTTTTTAACAAATCTTCTAGAATCAGGGCATGTAGCCCAATCAAAATCAGAAAAACCATTAATCTTTAAATCATTATTAGCAGGAAAAAATAAACCCTGGCCAGGAGTCCCATAAGGTACCTTAAAACCCTATGTGCAGCAACAAGATGTAAATCAGTAGGAGAAGATAAGAACTGAGATAATTATTGCACAACAAAAGTAATATCAGGCCTAGTGTTTGTTAAATAAAGTAACTTACCTATAAGCCTCCTATATGCAGTAATGTCAACCAATGTTGTTCTTTCAGTTTTAGATAAGGTGTGTTTAGCTAAAAGAGGTGTTGGCATAGGCTTAGAATCAATAAAACATGTTTTCTCAAGAAGTTCCAGTGTATATTTTCTTTGGCACAAATTAATTCTTTGCTTAGGTCTAGCAACTTCTAGGCCTAGAAAATATTTCAAATCACCTAGATCCTTAATCTTAAAGGTATCATGCAAGAAAGATTTTACAGCTTGTTTTTGAGCATGATTAAGACTAGCAATTATTATGTCATCCACATATACTACTAGAACAATACAGTCAGATTCAGCTCCTTTAACAAAAACAGAATTATCAGAAACTAACTGTTTATAACCTTGAGATATTAAAGATTCTGTTAACCTAGCATTCCATTGTCTACTAGCTTGCTTCAAATCATACAAACTTTGAATAGGAAAATGACCCCAAGTATCTAAATGTACTAAATCAAAGCAAGACTTAGTTTTAGAATTACTAATAGGAAAAAGGAGCCTTTTTTATTTAGCAAAATAACAAGTATGACAGTTAAAATAAGAAGAATCAGAATTATTAACATGTATATTCTTATTGAGCTCAATAAACCATTTCATTCTAATACATGAGGGATGTCCTAACCTATTATGCCAAAGCTTAAAACTAACATAATTACAAAGAGAATCACAAGCAATAGAAACAAAAGGCTTAGCAGAATTAATGACAGAATTAGAAACAAAAGGAAAGGAAGTATCTAACTGATATAAGCCATCTTGTTGCTTAGCTATACCAATCATCTTTCAAGCTACAACATCCTGCAAAATACAGATATCAACATTAAAAATTAATGAAATATTAGTTGTTGCCAATTTAGAAACTGAAACCAAATTAAAAGTAAAGTTAGGTATACAAAACACATTATATAGCACTAACATAGAATGAATCTTAACAGTTCCAACAAAAGGCACTTGAATTAATTGACCATTAGGTAATTTAACAAACTTATTAGATACATGATGTTTATCAACAAAATAACTAAGACAGTTAACTATGTGATCTGTTGCACCAGAGTTTAAAATCCAAGAAGAACTACCAAGTTTAACAGAAGAACAATTAAAGATCATACCTGCTTCTTGAGACGGAACATCAAAAGCAGCAGTCAAAGCATTAATCTTGGACTCTTAAACTGAAGACTGATTTCTTTCTTGCAAAAGAGTTAAAAGAGCCTCATACTGATCCTTAGTAAAACCAGTTGGGGCCAGAATACTATCCTTAACACCAGGATTAACAGAAGAATCTCCAGAAGAATTGACATTATTTTCCTTAGAAACAACACTCCTGTTTTTATAACCAGGAGAAAATTCATGTTTCCTATAACACCTATCAACTGTATGCCCATACAACCCGCAAAAGACACATAAAAGTCGTTTACTATTAGCAACATTAGCAGAGAACTTCTTAGGCCCATTATTCCTAGACTCAGAACAGACGGAAGAATCATGATTTCTTACATTCTACTCATATCGACTAGCAAGCAAGATACTGGAATCAATACTAGAAGACAAAGAACGCTCATGTTGTAAAACAATAACAAACGCCTCATTTACAGTAGGAATATGTTTCATCATGAGCAACTGAGATTTAAGAACAAAATTTTTTTCACCTAACCCCCTAAGAAACCGAAGCAAAAAATCTTGCTTACGGTACTTAACAGCAGAACACTCACAATAAGATAGGGGACGAAGATTAGAAATTTCATCCCAAATTATTTTCAATTGAGTATAATAAACAGTAACTGAAAGATTATCTTGACCCAATGAGTAAAACTCGTGAAGCAGATCAGGAACCCTAACAAGATCGCCCTGATTGAACCGGTCAAACAAATCTTTTCACAACTCGGACGCTGTATCAATCCAGAGTACGCTCTGGGCAATGTCAGGACTCAAAGCTCTCTGCAACCACGAAAGCACTAGGTTATTGCATTTAACCGAGGAAGTAAAACGGGAATCGAACTCGACAGGCTCCTTAATCGACCCATCCATAAAACTGAACTTGTTCTTGGAAATCAATGACATTTTCATTGACCTAGCCCACGCATGGTAATTGCTACCGTTGAGAAGAGAAGAAGAAAGGATTAAAGTCGAATTTTCATTGGGATGTATGTAGTACTTGCCGGTAGGATCATCGTTTTTGAAAGGACGATCAGATTCAGCGGAATCGAAAGAAAAATATACTGATACCATGATGAATTTAGGGATTTGGGTTTTTCTCTCGGTAGACAAATTTGAGAAACAAGAAAACGATTTGGGAATTTTGGATATAGAGGGAAAAGAGCACGTGAGGAAAAGCGTTATTTCATTTATCAAAAGTTAATTAAAATACAAATAGAATAATATACATATATATACTAATAAAAAAACACTTTAAAGAAAAGAAACTAATTAATAACTAATCCTAGCTTTCTATCCTAACTATACAACCAATCAAAACAAACTTAATAGTGTGAGTTTTAATTTAAGCAGTTCGAAAGTTTGAACTATAGATTAAATAATAATTAAATAAAAATATATTAAAGAATCTTCAAAAATCAATTGAATCATCAATTTTTTTTAACTCGGTTTATAATTTCTTCACAATTCAAATGATTTGCACATTTTTCAGGTTTATCCTACTAATTCAAGTGACCAGTCCCATCACTCATGCTGTACTGACAACCGTAAGGTGATATGGCTGTGGCATTAGCAAAATTGGTTATCGGAGAATAATCTTCAAGGAGGAGATTAGTCGAATTAGAATTAGGTTTTATCAAAGTTAAGTCCAATTAAGATAAGGTTTTATCAAAGTTAAGTCCAATTAAGATAAGGTTTTACGAACAAAAATCCCTTATTTTGTGTCTTCTTATACTCCAATATAAAAAATTAAATTCTAAATTCAAATCATTAAATTTTAAATTATAAACCTTAAACCTTACAAATACACACCAAACCCTAATTATAAACCCTAAGTCTTAAACAAACATAAACTTAAGACACCAAAAGCGGAGAGAATTTCTATTCAGGCTTTACATGGTCTTGACTCGAGTCAATTGATACAAGGTTACCCTAATTTCTCTATTTTACAGCGAAAAACATAGGACGAGACGACCATAGACGTGAAACCTCTTCTTCCGAATCACGTAAATCCGATGTTCTTGTGCATTGCCTTATTCTTTATTTCTTAAATTTCATGTTATTGTATGTTGCTTTGTTCTTTATTTTCTCATAATATCTTCATCCTTTAAATTTATTCCTTTAGGTTAAGGTTTTGTTCCCAACCTCTCTCATACTACTCAATATGCAGTTTCAATTCTGAAAATTAATATGAAGTTTTAATAATGGTGATAGAGA
This sequence comes from Hibiscus tridactylites, assembly GCA_958450335.1. Classification (NCBI taxonomy): domain Eukaryota; kingdom Viridiplantae; phylum Streptophyta; class Magnoliopsida; order Malvales; family Malvaceae; genus Hibiscus; species Hibiscus tridactylites. Next base: position 92,513,224 of record OY288269.1, read on the forward strand.
GGTAGATTAGTGTGCGATAATTGGACATCCTAGCTTTGTTTTGAATGGCCGAAGAGAAAGATGAAAGACAAATACAAATACAAAACGTTGTTCATTAAATGAATCTGACTTTTTGACCTCGTTCCTAGAAACAATAACTTCACCAACAGCCCTCTGGTGTGGAAGTTAAGACACTTTGACACCCCACACATTCAGGGTTGAGAGTTGAGACCCCTTCAACATACTGGAGCATGCTTTTCATAATCCAAGTGAATGTGATTTTATATGATCAGATGTAGCTGTCTGTATTAGGACTAGCACTTTATCTTCTTTTTATATGATTTCCAGCTTTTACTTCTTTTTAAGCTTGTTTTTATGTATGTTAGGTTCATTGCAGAGCTGTTCAAGCATGGCTTCTACTTCTGAGCAGCAAGGCAGTGGCCGTTTGAAGTTTAAAAGCAGCTCACCTTGTTTCTTTAAGATAATTCTCCAAGACACTATCCAGAATGGAAAACTTGTAAGTATTTCTCCCAACACCTTGTTTCTTTTATCTGCTATTTTCAATGATTTCTTGATACTAAGACTTCTTTTTACAGGACATTCCCAAAAAGTTTGTGAAAAATCATGGAAAATACATTTCCAGCCCAGCACTACTCAGGGTCCCATCTGGTGAAGTATGGAAGGTAGAACTAACTAAATATGATGGCAAAGTATGGCTTGAAAATGGCTGGCTTCAATTTTCAAACCATTACTCCCTTGATTTCGGGCATCTTGTGGTATTTAGATATGATGGGAATAGCAATTTCCATGTAGTCATCTTTGATACTAGTGCTTCAGAGATACATTATCCACTCACCAGCAATAATAATGAGCAATCCGTCGAAATCCCGGAGCAGAATATCGATGAATCCCAATATGATGACTCTACACAGATGCGGAAACCGCAATTACCATGTCCTCTGCCTCATAAGATGATGAGAAGTACCAATGCAACTATCAAAACCGAAACCGAGTGCAATGAGGAGTCTGGATTTCTACCTCAACAAGATGGACATAATGGATGTCCAGCTAGAAACGGTGATAAAAGCACGGGTCATAAAACATTGAGGGCTCATGAAAGGGTTGATGCTCTTGAGAGAGCTAGTAATACTTTCAAATCTGAGAACCCTTTTTTCCTGGCTGTCATGCAACCATCATATGTTGGTCTCGGTAGTGGTAAAAAATATAGACTGGTAAGCAATCATTCAATTCCCACTGTTTAAAATGTATGTATGTTGTTCAACCATTACTTCATTTATATTGCTTGCTAAGTTGAAGTTCGTTTCTCAATTTTCCTTTTGTGCAGTGCATACCACTCAACTTTGTCAAAAAACATTTGATGAAAGAGCATTGCTCTGTAATTCTTTGCAACTCAAGTGGGAAAACTTGGAGTGTTGACTTCAAGAGCAGGCGATTAGGGACAAAGCTAAGATCATATCTGCTAGCTGGTTGGGGTACTTTTGTACGCGATAACAATATCAAAGCCGGTGATGTATGTGCCTTCGAGCTGATAAATAGCATCGAAATTTCCTTCAAAGTAGTCATTTACCAAGGCCAGGATGCAAATTGTCACCCATCAGTAGCTTCAACTGATGTGTTTCACCCGGTGAAACAGGAGACCTCATATGCAAGCCCGGGCTGCCTGGAACCATTGACCAGCAATAATAATAGTCTATCCTATGAAATTCAGGAGCAGAATATTGACGGATCCAAAGATAATGAGACTATAAAGATCCTAGAGAACACCTCCCCAAGCAAAAAGAGAGAGAAATCGCAATTGCCAAGTCCTCGGCCGCTTAAGATGATACGGAGTACTAATTCAGCTATCAAAACCGAAGCCGAGTGCACTGGGAAGTCTGGATTTGTAGCTCAGCAACTAAGACTTGATGGAAATCCAGCAAGAGAAGGTAATAAAAGAACAAGTTATCCTGCAGTTCATCGCTTGAGGAATTATGTAAAGGTTGAGGCTCTTGAGAGAGCTATTAATACTTTTAAATCCGAGAACCCATTTTTCCTGGCTGCCATGCAACCATATTATGTTGGCTGTACTCCTGATAAGAAATTCAGACTGGTAAGTAACCAATTGAATTCTCACTATATTACATTTTTAACATATATGCAGCTGATGGAAATGAACAATTTTTTTTTTAGTATTTTCATTTCTATTGCTTGCAAATTTGAATTTGTTCTTTCATTTTTCTTATGTGCAGTCCATACCAGCCAACTTTGCCAGGGAACATTTGATGAAAGAGCATTGTTCTGTCACTCTTTCCGACTCGAGTGGGAAAACTTGGACTACTACCTTGAAGCAAAGTCAAAGAGGGAAAAAGCTAGATGCAAGGCTACAAACTGGATGGAAAACTTTTGTACAGGATAACAATATCCAAGTCGGTGATGTTTGCGCCTTCGAGCTAATAAATAGTATCGAAATATCATTCAGAGTAGTCATTTACCAAGGCCAGCATGAAAATTATTTTCAGTCATTAGTTTCAACAGATGTTCATCCGGTGGAATGGAAGGCTCCATCGTGTGCAAGTCCGAGCTGCCACAAACCCTTGACTGATTTCAAAAAAGCTAAAGCTCTTCCAATAGCTAATGCCATCAAATCTGAAAATCCATTCTTTGTTATTGTACTACAGGCATCATGTGTGAATTCACATAGATTGGTGAGTTTTTCAGTTGAAACCTACTGGCCATTTCCAAGTTCTAATAAGTTTTAGATGATATAATGCACATGAAAAGGCTGAATGAAATGTTAAATTCTGCTTTCTCTCCTTTGCATAAATAACTGGATTGACATGTGTGTGTTTGTATGAACAGAGTATACCGGCGAATTTTGCAAGGGAATATCTGACAAAGATGCACAAAGAGGTCATACTTCTCCTTTCAAATGGAAAATCATGGCCAGTAATATGTTATCAGCATAGTATTGAAGGATCAAAGCCAAATGTAATATTCGGTGATGGTTGGAGTAAATTTGTTGTGGATAATAATTTAGAAGTTGGTGATGCTTGTGTCTTTGAACTGGTTGAGGGTGCTGAAACATCGATGAACGTAACCATTTATAAGAAGCAGCCTCATGAAGATGCAAATCTGGGCTCGTCTATGAGTAAGTAAGATCCATTTCAGGTACTATATATATATATAGTTCATTGATAAGTTTAAATAATGCATGGATTTGTTTGTTAAAAACAGATGATAAAAGTAGAGAGCAACAAGTTGAACTCCATGAAAGATTGGTGATTAAAACAGAAGAACCTGCTTGGATGGAGAAAGGAGATATGTCTAATCTGCTTGTTGATTATAACTGCGACGCCTCCGGTAAAATCTTAGATGACATTTTGATGTCAAAAATCAATTCTCCAGGCAAAGCCTTAGAAGAGGCAACACAAAGCTATCAAACTTTACCAGAGAATGAGGCATTCCAAGATACCAACTGGTTGGACCGATGATGCCACTGATTCAACAAATCAAACCATTTTAGAACTTGGAGATGAAATTAGTTCGTCGCATAACCGTCCCTGCATCGTCAATATTTTCCATAGTTAGCCATGACACTGTAACATGTTTCTGATGCTGACCATATGAATACTTGACAGTAAAGTAGTAATCACAGGGACTTTGCTGCTTCAGGAAACAGTGGAAAAAAATGACATTTGAGCGTAGTGTATTTATCCATTTATATATACCAGATGGTTTCTAAAACCATTATCCATTATCTTGAAAAATTGTCATGCGGTGGATAAAAACTTTCTAATACTTATGTTTCTCTGATATTCATATCAAAATGTGACATATAGATTGAGTGCAAGATTTATTTTTAAATATATGGAAAAACTTAAACAATCGAATTCCAAATTTAAAAAAAAAATAATAAAATTACGAGTTAATATTCAATACCTCAAATTTAAAACTAGAATTACATAACTTGAATGGAAAACGTTTCACTTCGTTCATTTAATGAATCAGCTGTCCAGTTCCCCTCGAGCCAAGAAACAATAAATTTAACAGTCAATAGCTAATAATCATCATGAAAATTGTATTAATTCTTTTCCCTCTGTAGGTAGATATGAGAAATACTGGAGGAGAAAGGAGTCGGCCATCTCCTTAAGTTTTTCATGATCGTAGGGAAGATTATGGTTCCTTAATGAAGCTTAAAGGAACAGTTTTTTTCCTGAAGGAAAACAATTCAATCAAATCAAGCCGTCTAAAATAAGGATTATCTTCTGTAATATGATCAACCTTAATTTCCATTATTACTTCTTTTTTAGCATGTTTTAAGTTCTCAAAGGTTCATTCCGGAGCTGTTCAAGCATGGCTTCTTCTTCTCACCAGCAGGGCAACGACCATTTAAGTTTTAAAAGCAGCTCACCTTATTTCTTCAAGATAATTCTCCAGGACTCTATCCAGAATGGAAAACTTGTAAGTGGTTATCTCTTGAGTAATTAGTTCATACCAGAAAATCAACAGTTTGTATGTTACCATTTCTTTTTCTATTCATATCTTGATAATCAGAGTTCTTTTTCAGGGAATCCCCAGAAAGTTTGTGAAAAATTATGGAAATGACATGTCAAGCCCAGCAATGCTCAGGGTTCCATCTGGTGTAGTATGGAAGGTAGAACTGACAAAATGTGATGGCAAAATATGGCTGGGAAAAGGCTGGCCAGAATTTTCAAACCATTACTCTCTAGAGTTGGGACATCTTTTGTTTTTTAGATATGATGGGAATAGCACTTTCCATGTAGTCATCTTTGATAGGAGTGCTTCAGAGATACAATACCCCTACACCAGCAATAATCGTAGGCAATCGAACGAAAACCTTGATCAGACTATCGACGAATCTGAAGATGATAACTCTATGCAGATCCCAAGGAACATTTCTCCGAGCAGAAAAATGAGAGAGAAACCGAAACTGCGCTGTAGTTGGCCTCATAAGATGACGAGACCTACTAATTCAGCTCAACAAGTTACGCATAATAAAAGGGTTAAGTCTCTTGAGAGAGCTAGTAATGCTTTTAAATCTGAGAACCCGTTTTTCCTGGCTGTTATGCAACCATCATATGTTGGTCTTGGTCACCGTAAAAGATATAGACTGGTAAGCAATCAATTGAATTCCCACTATTAACATATATCGTGTGTATATATATGTATGCATGTTGTTCAATCCCTTTCTTCATTAACATATATAAAGTTGGCTGCAATGACCAGACTTTATGAGTATTTTCATTTCTATTCCATGCTAAGTTGAAGTTTGTTTTTCAAATTTCTTTTGTGCAGTCCATACCACACAACTTCGTCCAGAAACATTTGAGGGAAGAGCATTGCTCTGTAACTCTTTGCAGCAAAAGTGGGAAAACTTGGATTGCTACCTTCAACCAAACACACAAAGGGAAAAAGCATAATGCATTTCTACAAACTGGTTGGGGTACTTTTGTACGGGATAACAATATCCAAGTTGGTGATGTTTGCGCCTTCGAGCTAATAAATAGCACCGAAATATCCTTCAAAGTACTCATTTACAAAGGTGAGCATGCAAATTCTCACCAGCCATTAACTTCTACTGATGTCTTTTGTCCGGTGAACAAAAGGGTGCAAACCATTGACATGTTTTTTGTTTGTATGAACAGAGAACACCAGCGAATTTTTCTAGGAAATATCTGACAAAGACGCACAAAGAGGTCATGCTTCTCTTTTCAAACGGAAATTCATGGCCAGTAATATATTATCAGCATAGTCAAAGGCAAAGCTATTGAACTTAACAAAAGAATGAGGCAAAACAAGATACCAACTGGTCGGAGTCGGACCGATCAATGTCATTGATTCATCGAATCAAAACATATTAGATTTCATTTTATACTCAGGAGTTGACATCTTAAACTATCCGGTGGGAAGTTATGCAGGAAACTTGGTTTGTTAGCCATTGCTTTGTAACATGTTTCTGATGCTTGTTTCTATGAACCTTTCCCCTGTAATAAGGTACATTTGGTTAGTCTTCAATGAATTTTGCTGCTTCAGGAATCAGACACATATTAATGTGCCCAAACTATGCTCTTTTTTCCAGTTAGGTGTCTAAATTATTTTTCGGGTCAAATAGGTGCCTAAAGTTTTATTTCGTGACTATTTTAAGGTTCTCTGTTAATTCCTGACGTTAAAGGACACGTGTTATCTCCTGAAAAATCTAAAATTATATTAAAAAAATAATACTACTTAATTTTTAGAAAATCTCTAAGTTTTCTAGATTTCACAAAATAGCATATAAATTTCAAAATCCTTAACTCCCCAAAACTTAAATCTTATATGCTACGTATATAGATAATATAAAAAATAAAAAATAGCATAACTAACATTCATTGGCGAGCGTTTCTAAAGACATCGTCTGGGTTTTCATGTGGTTTGTAAAGTGCTTAAAAGTCCTATATTTTATGCCCAATTTAGCTCATATTGTTACTTTTCTTAAGCTCATTTTAGTTCATATTTAGATTTTCATGCATATTTTACAGTATTTTTCCTTCACTCAGCTTATTACAATGTTTATGATTATTTGTGGAGAAAAGACACTATTTTCGGTTGCATTTACAGTACAGGTTACAGAAGACTATCGCCGGCACCCGCCACAGCAGCATGACAGAAGAATGATCGAAGAGGATGAGAAAACAGAATGATCACATCCAGTCACACAAGACTAACCATCGTTGCAGAGAAGAACTGTACTAACACAGTTCAAAGAATAGCCCGCCGAGACATACTATCGCCAGCACTGCCATCGCGGCGGCACATTGGAGAATGACCAAAAGAGAGTGCGATATGAAGGGGAAAATTCTCTAAATCAGCAGAACCGAGCCACATGAAGAATAGAGTTTAGGAGCACTCAGAGATGACGTAAAAAGACTCAAACAAAGAAGAAGTTTGCGGCCCAAGAAAGCTCAAAAGAGGAGTTATTTTGGAATAAAACACTCAGACGTTTAATAGCATTTAATTCCAACTCAACTTTCTCCCAAAGATAGACTTTTTCCCCAAATAGGGTTTTCCCATGTAACCGCCTATATAAAGGCAAGGCTTGATCGATTGGAAGACATAAGGAGAGATTAAGGTTTAGAATTTATTTTTGTGTTTTCTTATTTACATTATGTTCTAAACTTTCCTTAGGGTTAAGGTTATTTTGTTTAGTAGTTGTGAGAACGATTGTAATTAGTTAGAGTTTTATGCAATTCAATTCAAGGTTTGTTTATCCTATGTTCTTCATCTTTGTTTGCTATAGAATCGAAAGATCTTTGTGAGCACATCTATTTGTTTCAATTCGAGAGAGTTAAAACTCAAGAAAGGGATAAACATGATTCCCACCAATTAAGGTGAGAATCAACTTAGCGTAGATAAGTCCAGGTTTAAGGCGGCTAAGAAGGAATGAGGGAAAGTTGTTGTTCAACCTAGGTTTACGTCGAGAGGTATTATCAAAGAGTGGGCATCAACAATATTCAAACTTAGAGATAAGTTGGAATCAGATTAGGACATTCTGCCGAACCTTGAAGGCCCGTCGAGTTCCCTGACATGGCAGTGTTCTATCCGTCACCCGTCGTGGCAGAGATATCAACTTTGCATTACAGGACTTTTACGAGTTCAACGCAGTTTCACACTACGATGCAGCTCAATCTGACCCATCTTCTTATTTTGATTTTTCAATCTTTTCATTATTCATTTACTTTAAGTTTATGCAACTTTCTCAAACCAATCCAAATCAATTGTGTTTTTTTTTTTACTTTTCCGTGTGCAGGAATTTAATCTTGAAGTAGCATTCTAGTCCCTGTGGAGACGATAATTTTAATTACTACAACTTGGCAGCACTGTACACTTGCACTCAAATTAGAGGACACCTTTACGCTCTACAAGTTTTTAGCGCAGTTGCCGGGGATTGACAACAACAACTTCGTCTTTACTTTCTTGCACTTTTCCTTTATTGCATTTAATTTCCAGTTTAGTTTTTCTTTATTATCATAAAAAAAATTCACAACTTCTTTGTTCTAGTTTATGACGAGCAAATTCGTCGTCTAAACACTTGTTTATTGGTGAGATCGAACGAAGCAAGAAAATCAGAAGAGAGGCACGTGAGGCATTAACAGTAGCAAAAACAACAAGAGCAACAGAAGCAACAATGCATAACGACAATGATGCCAATAATGCCGCAGTGGCAGACCCCGCGGAAGATGGTGGGCGGAAAGATCAACAACCACCACTTCTTCCTCCTGGTCAGCAAAGATGAGTTCGTACCACTCGAGACTATATGGAGGAAGACATAGACAGCCTTGACTCTACAGTCATAGAACCAGACATCAATACCAATCATTTTGAACTGAAGCTAGTTATGTTCAATATGATTGATAAACTAGGACAGTTTGGGGGCACAAGAAATGAGGATGCTCGGCAGCACATGAAGTCATTCTTAGAGATTTGCAAGTCTTTTAAAATTCAAGGATTACCCCCTGATGTTATGAAATTGTGATTATTCCCCTATTCACTGAGGGATAAGGCGAAAACTTGGCTAAATAGCCAAACTATTGGTTCTATTGAGTCCTGGACAGACCTGTGTCGAGATTTTATAGCTCATTTCAATCCTTCAAATGTCACTGATTGTATACGAAACGAGATTACCTCTTTCCGACAGGCTGATGACGAGGCAATGTACGAAGCATGGGAACGCTACCAAGAACTTCTGCACAAATGCCCGCTCCATAGACTGCCGCTGTGGACGTAAGCATCTCTGTTCTACAATGGTGTTAATCAACCTACCAAGATGATGCTAGATGCATCAGCAAATGGCATACTCCTTGATAAGGCACCAGATGAGGGAATGAGGATTCTGAACCAGTTGGTCAAAAATGACTACCAGTTTCCATCCGCCCACCGTAGCGGCATTAGACGGCAGGCCACTGTGAACAAGTTGGAAGCATCAGATTCTGTTAATACTCGTATAGACAAGCTGACCGGATTGGTTGAAAAACATGATCAAACCAACGAGAAGATCATATGAGGTAAAGGCAGTGAAAGCCTTCTGTGATGAATGTGGTGGAGAACATGACTCTACTGAATGTACAGAATCTGGAAATTTCATGGGAACCTACAACCGGAATAGTACTCCCAACATGAACACATACAATCCGGGCTGGAGGAAACATCCAAACTTCTCACGGAGTAACCCTAACACTTCAGAAAACCCTACCTATTAGAATACGGGCTATCAAATGAATCCGCCTTGACAGCTGTAACCCCCTCGTCCCGGTCCGGACGCTCGACCGATCTGAGTGGGCTACACGAGGATAACCGAGGTGAAACCCGTTAAGGCTCCATTTCGGTTACCGACCCAAGGAAAACTTTTCATTTATTATCTTGTCTAGATGCGTTAATTTACCCTATGTGTGAAGCGACAACGGAAACAAGGCTCACGAGAAGCCTAACAGCAAACAGGGCCTAAGCCCAACCCTTGAGACCCTTTAGAGATGTCAAAAAGCCCATTTACAGGCATGTGTTTCGAAACAGACATCGCCCGTTTCGAAACACGGGCTCCAGTTTAAAAAGCCAGACACCCGTACCCAAACACATCCACCCCGTTTCGGAACATGGTCCCATTTTGCCTAGGCGTTCCGATACCCGTTTCGAAACATGCAATTCTAGTAGCCAAAGTGTTTCGAAACTTGTTTCAAAACAGGGGCTCACAGTAGCCAAACCGTACCGAAATGTGTTCTGATACGGGGGCCCTGGAACCACACTCATTTCAAAACAGCACAACCCGTTTCGAAACACTTGCAATCTGTGAATTCCCAAAATCAGTTTTAAACATCTCCAAATGATCCCAAACGCCCTTAACGACCCCAAGAAGCATCCATAACATACGAACACACTCTAGAGGCATGCACCCTATTGCAAACATACTCAAGATATATAAGGATATAAGATAGGGGCATCCATTCAAAAGATCATACAAGGCATACACTTAAGCATTCAAGATAACATGTTTACACAAGGTCAACACTAAGCCTTTAAGGTGGCAAATTAGACTTGGTTTACAAGCAATACAAGGCAACCACAAGCCAACCAACATAACATATAAAATGAGTCTAGCATGCTCCTAAACAAACCAACATCAACCACACAAGTCTCCATTGCTTGACCATTACATCATTAACATAAAATCCATACTTGATAGATTCAAAAGCTCAACTAGCACACTTGGAGGCCCCCTTTCTTGCACTAGCAACCCACGAACTACGGATCTGCATTGTCGAACAAAAGAGAGCGTAAGCATAAAGCTTAGTGAGAGTAAACTCATTAAAAACAAACCTCGACAATGCAGGGTCCAAGCACGAGCACAACCAAGGTAAATGCATGTTCTTACCTTCGATCCATATAAGCCAAAATACACATGATGCATGCACATATATTCAATATTATGCCATGCTCAACAAGCTCAAATCCACATCATATGTAAACACATATAATAATCCATTTAGGAATCACATTTCATATCATATTGGCACCTAGCTATGACTCAAATACGCGGATAAACACGTTGGAACTCACATCCAACACAACCATTACCTTACGATGGGATTACACTCATCGGCGTTCATGCGGAGGGGATTCCACTCATCCTCACGCCCCGTCGATGGGATTACACTCATCATCGACTAATATATATAAGAAGGTTTTCCGGGCGAACCCGTACTCCATCTTGATGACTACCATCATCAAGACCACGCGCGCATTTGACTCACGTGTGCACACTAAACATCCTAATGATCGATCATTTGTACCCAAGCATACTAGTGCCAACATTAAATACAATCCACATGCATATAACAATGCATCAATCCAAGCCTCAATATACATGTATAACATAATATACATAGCCAACACAATCACAATTAACATGAGACATAAACACAATTAGAGTTCAACCAATGTCTCTAACTAAAGCTTGGGATTAGGCTACCACTCCAATCCCAACTCTAGGTGGGTCTACCAAGCCCAACCTAGTCCACATGCTTGAACCAAATACTCAAAACCGTTTTAAAACGTTTAATCACCCACCTTCACTTCCAAGCTCAACAACCAATGCAACCGAGACCTTCAAGCTTCCGGATTCACTCCCGATGTCTCACCAACACAATCTCTTGCTTCTAATCAACTCAATACAAACAAAACAACCTCGAATCAGTCCATACATCAATGTAGCAAACCCGAAACACTAATCAAGCATCAAACACAATATTTCAAGCCAAGAACAACCCCAAAAATCCAAACACAAGTAGCCCTCAAACCCAATCCAAAACTTATGATTTCAACCTTTTTAACACTCTTAAATGCTTCCAAAACAAACCACAAGTATTATACTAACCTCAGCCCTCAATTTCCAACATTAAACACACCCAAAACTCATCCTAAAACCCTTCAAAAACCCCAACAAAACCCAATTCCGAAAATCATTACAAAACACTTCAAAAATCATATATGTTGGACCTCATGGTTCATAAACAACTCATATATCATTAACAAATCAAAATCTCTAGTTAAAAACAATAAAGGTAGCATTTTTAATCAAAACTCCCAAAAACTAAAATTCCAAAATCATGGACAAAAATGAAAACTAATGGTACTTTCAAAGAGGGGAAGATGAGAGCAAAATGGGGATGTAATTACCTTTCAAAAATCACCAACAAGGAGCATGGGATGAAATGGAATAGTGAAAGGGGGAAGGGAGAGCTTCTTTGTCGTGGAAAATGGAAAATGAAGAGTGAAGAAGATGACAAAAGATTGTTTTAATTAAAAGGGGGTTTTTCAAATTTAAAGTACATTTTATTACTAAAATGCCATTAATGAGATGGCATTCTCATTAATCTTAAAATCCATGGAATTTGATTTCCAATTCAATTTGAGTCCAACACATAATGTTTGCTTTGAAATGAAGACCATAATAATACTTTATTTATTTTAATTATAAAATCGAAACTCAATTATTAATTAAATATTATTTTCACCCGACCCCTAAACCCTGGTATTACAACAGTAGATGCAACAACAACAACCTACAACAAATAATTCTTTAGAGGCCACTTTAAACATTTTTATGTCTCACACTAGTGCTTATATTGCTAATTTTGATAAGTTTGTTAATAAGGTTAATGCTTTCATGGACAGGACTAAAGTGCGGATGCAAAATCATAAGGCAGCTTTAAAGTCACTAGAAACTCAGATGGGATAGTTCGCACAAGTTCTGAATACTAGACCCATGGGAGGACTGCCCAACGATACTAAAGTCGCAAGGGGACCCACTTATGAGCAATGTAAAGCAATCACTACTACAAGTGGCAAACAGGTGCACATTAACATACCCTTGGTGGAAGCCATTCTTAGCCACTAGGAAGACCTTGATAGATGTGGAAAAAAGGGAGCTAACAATGAGGGTGAATGACCAACAAAACAAGTTGAACGTCCTACAAGCTTTTAAAAGAGCCGACGACCCAGATGAATTTCAACTCAAGTCATTCATGCCTCAGAAAAATTTGACCCTAACTCAGCAACAAATTACTTCAGCAGTACCTACCACGACGGGCATCCCGGTAATAACCCAGATTCGAAGGAACAAAAGGACCACGATAAGCTCGCAAATAAGGAAGCCAACCAGAGAGCCAGCCGTCCAGAAATTAATGACTCATTGCCCGTAACCATCTCTTCTAAGCTGCAGCCTGAACAGGAAAAGCCAGAACAAAGGTACGTCAAGAAGCTACCGCCTCGGCAACACTCGCCCGGGCAGGTAGCCATCCTCTCCAATACTCGATGGAATCTGTGCCCAAGAAATCTCAAATCAAGATGGTCTGACTCGTTCGAAGAAGTTAGAGCCTTCACTCATGGTGCAGTCACAATTAAATCACCAAAAGATGGCCATGAATTCAAAGTCAATGGGCAGCGCTTGAAGCACTACACTGGAGCCCATGTTATAAGGGATAAGGCCATGGTTACTTTAGGGGATGCAAAATTGATGCACTCCTTTAGTTGCTGATTTTTTTTTTTTGCATTCCACATTTTTCTTGCTTTTATTAGGATTAAATTTTTAATTTCAGCATTTATTTCATGCAAATATTAACTTCAATTTTATTTTAGTTGATTAATAATTTCTTTTCGTTTTTTTGTTGTTTAGGAAGAGAGTCAGAATTTAAGGAAGCAACCCATTAACCCAGCCAAATAGCCGTTCAACGGCTATAATCTCCCAATGGCTATATCCCGCCCAATGGCTATAATCTTCCTGTTACGCCAACCATCTCGCCCGTTGGAAATCAGATTGTTGGGCATCAACGGCCGCCTCGACAGCCTATATAAAAGGGGGCTTTTAAAATTGAAAGTCCATTTTATTACTAAAATGCCATTAATGAGATGACATTCTCATTAATCTTAAAATCCATGGAATTTGATTTCCAATTCAATTTGAGTCCAACACATAATGTTTGCTTTGAAATATGAAGACCATAATAATACTTTATTTATTTTAATTATAAAATCGAAACTCAATTATTATTTAAATATTATTTTCACCCGACCCCTAAACCCGGGTGTTACAACTCTCCCCCACTTAAGGAATTTTGTCCCCGAAATTACCTAACGAAAACAAGTACGGAAACTGCTCAAGCATATCAGCTTTCCTCTCCCACGTGGCCTCTTCCACACCTCTATGTCTCCACAACACCTTGACCAAGTCTATGGTCTTGCCACGCAACACCTTGCTATCAGAAGCAAGTATCTCAACTGGTTCTTCATTATAAGACAAATCTAGATTCAACTCTATTTCCTCAACAGGCATAACATGAGAAGGATATGGTCTATATCTCCTAAGCATCGACACATGAAAGATAGCACGGATCTTCTCTAACTCAGAAGGCAATCTCAAACGGTAAGCTACAAGCCCAATCCGCTCAACTATCACATACGGTCCAATAAACCTCGGACTCAACTTACCTTTCCGGCCAAATCTCATCACCTTCTTCCACGGAGATACTTTCAGAAACACTTTCTCACCCACTGAGAACTCAATCTCTTTTCTCTTCAAATCTGCATAAGATTTCTGAAGATCGGAAGCTGCCTTCAAACGATCACAAATCAACTTCACTTTTTCGGTAGTCCCCTTAAGAAAATCCGGTATAGGTAACAACCTCTAACTCTTTTCAGCCCAGCAAATCGGAGTCCTACATCGTCTACCATACAAAGCCTCATAAGGGGCCATCTGAATACTAGCCCGATAACTGTTGTTGTACGCAAACTCAACTAAAGGTAAGTGCTTCTCCCAAGAACCTGGGAAGTCAATCACACAACAACGGAGCATATCCTCTAAAATCTGTATCACTCGCTCTAACTGTCCATCGGACTGCGGATGATAGGAAGTACTGAAATGCAAACGGCTACCTAGAGCACTATGCAAACAACCCCAGAACCTCGAAGTGAATCTTGGATCTCTGTCTGAAACAATAGACTTTGGAACTCCATGAAGTCTCACAATCTCGCGAATGTACAAATTCGCCAACTTGTCTAAAGAATCTGTGGTGTTCAGCACACTTAGTGAATCTATCAACTATTACCCAAACAGAACTCTTCTTCGAAGGAGACGACGGTAACCCCGACACAAAATCCATGGTGATTCTCTCCCATTTCCATTCCGGAATCTTCAAAGGTTGTAACAAACCTGAAGGAACCTGATGTTCTGCCTTCACTCTCTGAAAAACCATACAACGGCTCACATACTCGGCTACATCCTTCTTCAAACCAATCCAAAAATAATCATTCTTCAAATCACGGTACATCTTGGTACTACCCGGATGCATAGAAAAATGACTCGAATGTGCTTCACTCAGAATCAGACGTCTCAACTCAACATCTTTCGGCACTACAACTCTATCTCTAAAGCATAACACATTCTCACCACTGAAACTATACTCAGTCGGTCTACCTTCGGCTATGTCCTGAACATGAGGAGCTAAAGGCACATCTTGCAACTGCTTTACTCTAATCAACTGAATCAAAGAAGGCTTCACTTGCAACCCTGTGATCAAACCACCATCATTGGATACACTCAATCTAGCAAACATAGCTCGCAACTCAACTACAACTTTTCTGCTCAAAGCATCGGCTACTACATTTGCTTTACCCGGATGATACTCTATGGTCAAATCATAATCTTTCAACAACTCAAGCCATCTTCTCTGTCTCAAGTTCAACTCTCTCTGAGTCATCAAATACTTCAAGCTCTTATGATCGGTGTAAACTATACACTTCTCACCATACAAGTAGTGACGCCAAATCTTCAATGCAAACACAACTGTGGCTAACTCTATATCATGAGTAGGATAGTTCTTCTCATGAACCTTCAACTATCTCGAAGCATAGGCAACAACCCTTCTTTCTTGCATCAAAACACAACCTAAACCTATGTAGGAAGCATCACTATAGATCACAAATTCTTTACCTGAAACTGGTTGCACTAACACTGGAGCATTTGTCAAAGCTTCTTTCAATTTCTCAAAGGCCTTCTGTCTTGCATCTGACCACTCAAACTTAACTTCTTTTTGCAAGAATTTAGTCAAAGGAGAAGCTACTCTAGAGAAACCATCAACAAACCTTCTATAGTAACCGGCTAATCTTAGGAAACTCCTAATCTCTGTCACAGACTTAGGTTGTTTCCACTCAACAATAGCCTCAATCTTCATCGGATCAACACAGATACCTTCGGCTGAAACAACATGGCCAAGAAATACAACCTCTCAAATCTAGAACTCACATTTACTAAGCTTCGCATACAACTGATTGCTCATCAATCTCTATAAAACAAATCTCAAGTGCTCATCATGCTCTTCTTCTGATCTCGAGTATACAAGAATATCATCTATGAAGACAACTACAAAACGATCTAGATAGTCTCTAAAAATTATGTTCATCATATCCATGAATGCTGCAGGTGCATTCGTGAGCTCAAACAACATCACAAAGAACTCATAGTGACCATATCTAGTCCTAAAAGCTGTCTTCGAAACATCACACTCTTTTACTTTCAACTGATAGTACCCTGATCTCAAATCTATCTTCGAGAACATTAAAGCACCTCTCAACTGATCAAACAAATCATCTATACGAGGCAACAGATACTTGTTCTTCACAGTCAACTGATTCAACTGCCTGTAGTCAATACACATTCGCATATTGCCATCTTTCTTCTTTACAAACAACACATGAGCACCCCAAGGGGAACTACTAGGCCTAATGAAACCCAGCCAAATAGTCGCTCAATGACTATAATCTCCCAATGGCTATATCCCGCCCCAATGGCTATAATCTGCCTGTTACGCCAGCCATCTCGCCCGTTGGAAATTAGATTGTTGGGCATCAACGGCAGCCTATATAAACCTTACTATTTCACTTCCTTATATCATGTTCAACCTTTGCTTTCTTAACTCTTGAAGCTCTCTAAGTTCTTTATTTGCATTTTCAGAATTCCTTCACACTACCTTTCTAGAATGTCAACCTCTGGAACCACACCCCTTTCAAAAGATTCTTGTCACCAAAGGACTCCACCCGCTACAACAAGAAGTTCTCCTCTTGGTAGATTCTGGAAGAACAAGGATTTTACTGTGAAAATTATAATTGTAGTATTGTAAAACAAAGAGAATGAGGAAAAACAAGCTGATATTTTCATTGAGAGAAAGGTGCTATTTATACAAGATGGCTAACAACTTTTTAACCTAATTTCTGGAAAATAATAACAAACTTTTCCCTCCAAAAGTTTGTTTTATAGAAACAGATTTTTGCAAGCTGTTTGACAGCTGTGGATCATTCTTCAGCAGCTTCATTCTTCAACATTTCCTATGCTTCTTTTTCTTTTGTAAGCTGAGGGAGGTTGAGAACATTAAGTTGGCTTCGAAGAGTTTCAAAATGTTTGATAGCAGAGGGTTTGGTGAAGATATCTGCAAGCTGGCAGCGAGCTGGGACATAGTTAACTTGGAGTGTGCCTGCAGTGACTCTCTCCCGGACGAAGTGGAGGTCAAGATCGACGTGTTTTGTTTTAGCATGAAGCACAAGATTTGCAGCCATTGACACCGTACTCGTGTTATCGCACCAGATCTTTGGAACATCAGGGAGTGTAATGCTCATGTCATGTAGAACAAATTGGACCCAAATTAATTCAGACGAGGTATTTGCAAGACTGCGATATTCTGATTCAGCTGTAGATCGAGAGACTGCTCTTTGTTTACGTGCACACCAAGATATAAGGTGGCTCCCAAGTAGAACGCAGTGACCTGAGGTAGAGCGTCTGTCGTCTATGTCGTTGCCCAGTCAGCATCAGAGAAGGCAATGAGAAGCATGGAATCAGTTTGTTGTGTTTCAAACCATAGGCCAAAGTCAAGTGTGCCTTTGAGGTAACGAAGAACGCGTTGAACGGCCTGCCAATGAACATCTGTAGGGGACTGCATGTACTGTGCCACCTTGTTGACAGCAAAGGTGAGATTAGGACGGGTATGGCAAAGATATTGAAGTGCACCCACAACACTTCTGTAGCCATGTGTGTCATGGAGAGGGTCACCATCGTGCCTGCTGAGCTTTGGATAAGTGATCATAGGTGTTGAGGCTGACTTGGCATCAAGATGAGCAGTCTTGTTGAGAAGTTCAAGTGCATACTTTTTCTGGCTGAGAAATAATCCATTTGGAAGAGTGTGAACTTCAAGTCCAAGAGAGAACTTTAATGGGCCAAGATCCTTGACGGAGAATTGATCATGCAAGGTGTTGATAACAAATTGTATATAGGTGGACGAGTTGCCTGTTAGTAGAATATCATCTACATAGACCACAATATACGTGGTGTTACTGTCACACGATCGAATGAACAATGAACTATCAGCAAGTGATGCATGGAAACCAAGATTGCATAGGCAAGTCTTCAACTTGAGGAACCTAGTACGAGGGGCCTGACGCAAACCATATAAGGTTTTATTTAGTTTGCAGACAAGAGGAGGACCAGTAGGATTATGTTGAATGAAGCCAAGAGGCTGGTGCATGAATGCCTCTTCACTTAGATCCCCATTGAGAAACGCATTGTTGACATCAATGTGGTGAAGAGACCAGCCACGAGAAACAGCCACAGAGATGAAGATGTTGATCGTGGAGAATCTAACAACGGGGTTGAATGTCTCAAGAAAATCATGCCCAGGTACTTGAGTGAAACCTTTGGCAACAAGACGTGCCTTAAACTTGTCGATTGTGCCATCAGGGTTATATTTGGTTCGAAATATCCATTTGCAGCCAATGGCTCTCTTTCCAGGTGGTAGAGGAGTGAGGTCCCACGTGTTGTTTTTACATAAAGCATTGTACTCGAGCATGGTGGCAGCAGCCCAGTCAGGTTGTTGAAGAGCTTCCTGAACAGTTGAAGGAATGAGGTGAGCTTGAACATTGTAAAGTTTAGGTTTGAAGGTTCCAACTTTACTTCGAGTGACCATGGGATGGTTGTTACTTACTGAAGTAGAGGGATTAGGTAGTGTAGGAGTTGGGATGGCTAAGGTAGGTATAGTTGTTGTAGGATCAGTAGGTATATTGATTGGTGGGATAGATGTATCTAGGGAGATGGAGGGTGAGGAAATGTGAGTGTTGTCATCGTGTTGCAAATCAACAGAGGGTGGATGTAAAGGCTGAGGTAAGGAGGATGTCTGCTCAATAGAGTCAGTGGTAGGGTGAGGAAGTGATGGATGAGTGGTGTTTTCCTGAGTATCAGTAGGGGATGTAGGATTAAGGGGTTCGTGTGGATCATGAGCATTAGTAGCAACAGAAGGATTGTCTTGGGATGAGGTAGTAGTAGTGAAGGAGGGTGTAGGGCCAACTGTTTCAGAAAATGATGGAGTTGAAGATGTAGCCTGAGTCGGAGATGTTGAAGGTGAGGTGAGGGACCCTTGAGCAAAAGGGAAGACATGCTCATTGAATATAACATTTCGAGACACATAGATCCGGCCAGCATCATCAACACATTGATAACCATGATGATTGGGGGAGTAACCAAGGAAGAGGCAAGCCTTGGATCGAAGTTGAAGCTTGTGAGAATTGTAGGGACGCAGATGAGGATAGCATTCGCATCCAAAGACTTTCAAGAATTTATAATCAGGAGCTTTACCAGTGAGCTTTTGGAAAGGAGATGTATTCCCAAGAACTTTAGTTGAAAGCTTGTTGATGAGATACACTACACTCAGAACGGCATAGGACCAGAACTTGAGGGGTATGGAGGCCTGGGCCAGTAAGGTTAAGGCCGTCTCAACAATGTGACGGTGCTTGCGCTCCACCACACCATTCTGCTGAGAGGTGTGAGGGCATGTAACTCGATGCTGGAGGCCAAGTGAAGCTAGCAGAGAGTCAAGAAAGTGAAACTCCCCACCACCATCAGTCTAGACTGCTCGAAGGGTGGAATTGAACTGTGTTTGAATAAGAGCATGAAATAGAGAGAATGCAGCACGCGCATCGGATTTGTTCTTTAAGAGATATACCCAACAATGTCGTGAATATAGATCAACAAAGGAGATGTAATATTTAAAGCCATTAGAATCAACTGAAGTAGGTCCCCATAAATCCACTTCTACAAGTTCAAATGGTGAAGTATACACTGTATTGGAGGGTGGAAAGGGAAGTACATGGCTTTTCCCTAACTGACATGCTCTACAAACAGTATGAACATCTAGAGGAACTTGTTTATTCATGACTAACTTAAAAACATCACGTGAAGGGTGGCCAAGACGTTGATGCCATAGCCAGTAAGGAGAATGAACTTCTATTGAATGCGCCATTGCAGGACTAGGAGATGCAGCACCAGTAAATGTGTATAAACCACCTTCTTGAACCCCATGAAGCAGTGTAAGACCTGTAGACTCATCCTTCATATAACAAGAGTTGGCATGAAATTCCAAAAACACATTGTTATCAGCAGTAAACTTTGACACTAATAAAAGATTACGTGTGATCTCAGGAACATGAAGTAAATGAGATAATCGAAGTTGCCGTGAGGAAGTAATGAATGCAGCTTGCCCTATATTAGAAATTGAAAGAGCAGATCCATCACCTAAATGAACTTTACTCGTACCAGAATAAGTGTTGGCAAAGTGAAGAGCATCAGGAGCATTGGTGACATGGTGCGTATCACCAGAATCAGGGAACCAAGTCACAGATGATGGGCCAGGAGCAGCAACAAGAGAGTTTACTTGAGGAGAATCAGTGGATGGACCAGGGGTGGCAAGATCAGGAGCAACTGTAGTAATAAATGGATCATAGGCAGCATCATTGGAGTCAGTGGCATAGCAAGCATGAGCCTTAGATGATACTGAAGGCTTAGGCTGAGAAGAAGAGCCACGATAGTTCTTGTCAAATCTATGCCAACAACGGTCAGCAAGGTGACCCAGTTTCCCACAGACTTGGCACTGAGTCCTGGGTCGGCCTCGGAATCAACCACCAGAGGTCACAGAATCCTCACGACGACGAGAATCATCAGAGAAACGTGTGTTGTTGATTCCGATTGGCATGCGAAGGGGATCAACAACACGAGTTTCAGCATCCACCAGGATTGAGACAGCAGCTTCCATAGTGTATGGATCTCGACTAGCGGAAATCACGGCCACAAAAGGATCATATTCAGAGGGCAATCCGTTGAGTATGGTGGCGATCTGTTCAACGGCTGAGACCGGACTTCCACACGAGGTAAGGAGATCACAGATCTCTTTGATCTGCATGGTGTAGGCACGCATTGACAAATCGACTTTCTTAATAGAGCGGAGTCGACAGTGTAAATGCATCAATTTGGTGGTGAACAGCTGAGAATACAAGCCGGAGATGGTTTTCCATATCGAAGCAGTGGTGTCGGCGCCAACTAATTGCGGTAAAATAGTAGGACCAACAGTGGATAAGAGCCATGATGCTAGGGAGCTGTCCTGTTGAACGAACCGAAGGTAAGCTGGGTTAGCTACACGAGATCCAGCTTCATTTGTGATGAGCTTTGGAGGTGTGGAAATAGATGCATCGAGATAATCCTCAAGTCCATGGCCACGTATCATCAACATCACCTGCTGCTTCCAGAGAAGGAAGTTAGTATCATCCAATCGAATGCTGATCCTTTTGCTGGAAAATGATTGTTCAGAACTCTCCTCTCGGACGGAGTCGGTGACTTCGACAGTAGGGTTAACCATGGTGAAGACGAGAAAGAAAAATGAAGAGAAGCACGGGACCACTGAACGACTGATACCATGTGAAAATTATAATTGCAGTATTGTAAAACAAAGAGAATGAGGAAAAACAAGCTGATATTTTCATTGAGAGAAAAGTGATATTTATACAAGATGGCTAACAACTTTTTAACCTAATTTCTGGAAAATAATAACAAACTTTTCCCCCCAAAAGTTTGTTTTATAGAAACAGATTTTTGCAAGCTGTTTGACAGTTGTGGATCATTCTTCAGCAGCTTTATTCTTCAACATTTACTACCCTGCCGACACGGGCGACTTCGGCCTTCCCGCCTTTGTCTACGAAGTAATCAGAGATCACGGCTGACAACTTTTTGCCCGCCAACCTAAAGAAGGGAACATCACAATGGTCCGTGAGTTCTACACCCATAACCTACAACCGAGAATCCCTTTTGTATATGTTCGTGGCAGCGGCGTTCGTCTAGATGCTGACACCATCAACAATTACTACGGGCTCACTAATGAGGCAAATGACCATGCTGACTTTGAAGCTGCCCTTACCGCCGCCGACTACGACCGCTTGAAGGACGAGTACTGTGTGCCCGACACTACATGAAATACAGGTAAGCACACTGGATTTGTACCCCGCCGAACGTTGTTACCAAACGCCAAACTTTGGAACACATTTATTAAGCACCAACTGCTTCCCACTTCCCATAACTCTACCGTCGACCGCCCACGCATGGCAATGATTGATTCTATTCTGAAGCAGAAAAAAATATATGTGGGTGTCGTCATCTGTCAAGATATATATGCTTTCCATCCGAGGCCCAAGGGCCGCCTTTTCTTTCCAAACCTCAACACCAGTTTATGTACTAACTTCAAGGTGCCTAGCGACGAAGCATATGTGATGACACCCCACAGACAGGGGTGGACAAAGGAATTTATATACAAGATGATGAAGTTGACAAAAGTGGCACTGGAAAATGAGTATGATCCCACTGCCACGGCGGCAGGTACTTCAGCCCAGGGCGAGCGTAGAGATCAACCCTTCATCGACCCCACTAAGATGCTTCAGGATATTTATAGAAAGCTACAACGGATGGAGCATAGAAACCTAAAATTTATGGAGTATGTGCGGAACTACAACACATGGTTTGAGTTGTTCCTTAAGGACAGATTCCCAGGGGATGACCTCCATTTTCCTGCCTTCCATGCGGAAATTACGAAAGACGCCATGATAAGCTAGCCTATCCCGGACTCCTTCGCTGCGACATCACCTGCAGCTGACGCGACATCACAACAAGGCTTCTCTTCAGCCGCCAACACCCCATCTACCTCTCCAACAAACAGGGGGACAACTCCACAGGTCCACCGCTCTTCGCCTAACGACTCCTTCAATGATTCTGATGACGACTCCCCACCCATCATGGCAGCACCACATGTGGTGGCAAAAATATCCAGGAAACGAAAATATCATTACATCTCGGTTGATTTAGACGAGGAAGAGTCCGATGATACTGTTCTAGTGACCAAAAACACGCCGCCCTCCAAGACTTCAAAACTTGTCCAACCATCCCCTTACAAAGACAGCGGCTGGACCTATCCGATGAAGAAGACGAAGTGGCCCAAAATTCATCCTCTTCTTTCTAAATGTAACATGTTTATTTTTCCTTTTATTTTCTATTTTTATATTCTTGTTATGTATTTTTTATTTTGTGTTGCATTGATGGCAATGCCCGCCTCGAGTTTGGAGGAGGGAGAGTCCACCTTAGTGTAGTTCATATGTAGTTGCATATTAGTTAACCATCTTAGTTGCATTGTACTTATCTCTTCTTTAATGAAAAGAACTTGTTAAACAACTTGTGCCTATGATAGAATAGTCGACATCTCGCACCATTAAAAAATACTTTTAATTCTTGGGTAGCATGAAGATGACTTAGAAATCTACTATAGTGCTATTTATCATTAACACAATTGTGGCAGGTTGATTGATAGGATGAAGTAGTGAACATAGATTGTTTAATTATTTGGTACTTTTAATTCACATGCATTACAGGACACCACCTCGGCAGCTGAAGTTGTCAATACTGCAAGGAAGGCTGTCGCGGTAGGTAAAAAAAATAAAATCCTAGAAGTGCCCGAAATTGGCTCTAGTCGAAAAAGACATCACTGTTACGTTGCTTAAAGGTACCTGAAATTAGCTAAGTCTTTTGTTTACTTAAAAAGTTCTTGAAGATCAACTTGTACACAATTCAGCACACACTTGATCACAAGAATTATAGTTTGTTTCCGAGAAAATTCATGTTATCCTACACACTAAAATGATATAGGTGCTACGACCTTGAGGCATGAAATCAAGTTAAGGACATGTGCCTTTTTGTTGAAGTAAGGGTAAATACTTATTAGGTTTTGTATCGCTTGAGGACAAACAATAGTTTGAGTTTGGGGTATGTAAAGTGCTTAAAAGTCATATATTTTATCCCAATTTAGTTCATATTGTTACTGTTCTTAAGCTCATTTTAGTTCATATTTAGGTTTTTATGCATCTTTTACAGTATCTTTCCTTCACTCAGCTTATTACCGTGTTTATGATTATTTGTGGAGAAAAGACACTATTTTTGGTTGTATTTGCATTACAGGTTACATAAGACTACCGCCGGCATCCGCTGCGGTAGCAGGATAGAAGAATGATCGAAGAGGAGGAGGAAACAGAACGATCACATCCAGTCACACAGGGCCAACAATCGTTGTAGAGAAGAATTGTACTGACGTAGTTCAAAGAATAGCCCACCGAGACAGACTACCGCCAACACTGCCGTCACGACGACACATTGGAGAATAACCAAAAGGGAGTGCGATATGAAGATGAGAATTCCCTGAATCAGCAGAACCGAGCCACTTGTAGAATAGAGTCCAGGAGCACCCAGAAATGTGGTAAGAAGACCCAAACAAGAAAGAAGCTTGCGGCCCAAGAAAGCCCAAAAGAGGAGTTATTTTGGAATAAAACACTCAGACGTTTAACAACATTTAATTCCAACTCAACTTCCTCCCAAAGAGAGACTTCTTCCCCAAATAGGGTTTTCCCATGTAACTGCCTATATAAAGGCAAGGTTTGACCGATTAGAAGACATAAGGAGAGATTAGGGTTTAGAATTTATTTTTGTGTTTTCTTATTTACATTATGTTCTAAACTTTCCTTAGGGTTAAGATTGTTTTGTTTAGTACTTGTGAGAGTGGTTGTAATTAGTTAAAGTTTTTATGTAATTCAATTCAAGGTTTGTTTATCTTATGTTCTTCATCTTTGTTTGCTATAGAATCGAAAGATCTTTGTGAGCACATCTATTTGTTTCAATTCAAGAGAGTTAAAACTCAAGAAAGGGATAAACACGATTCCCACCAATTAAGGTGAGAATCAACTTAGCGTAGATAAGTCTAGGTTTAAGACGGCTAAGAAGAAACGCGAGAAAAAGTTGTTGTTCAACCTAGGTTTACGCCGAGAGGTATTATCGAAGAGTGGGCATCAACAATATTCAAACTTAGAGACAAGTTGGAATCAGATTAGGACGTTCTGCCGAACCTTGAAGGCCCGCCGAGTTCCCCGTCGTGGCAGTGTTCTATCCGTCACCCGCTGTGGCAGAGATATCGACTTTGCATTACAAGACTTTTACGAGTTCAACGTAGTTTCACACTACGACGCAGCTCAATCTGACCCATCTTCTTATTCTGATTTCTCAATCTTTTCATTATCTGTTTACTTTAAGTTTACGCATCTTTCTCAAACCAATCCAAATCAATTGTGTTTTTTTTTTACTTTTCCTTGTGTAGGAATTTAATCTTGAAGTAGCATTCCAGTACCCGTGAAGATGATAATCTTAATTACTACAACTTGGCAGCAGTGTACACTTGCACTCAAATTAGAGGACACCTTTACGATCTACATGGTTAGTTATGCGAGAGGGTTTACTTACCAATGCTGAGAGAGCCCACCGATATATGACAAATTCTAGTCTGTGCCAGTTGTGCTATAGATAGGATAATGTGTTACATGCCATACGAGGGTGTCCAAGAACATACTCAGTCTGGTCGAATATGATCCCGCCAAACAACTTTGCTGAATTCATGGCGTTACCTTTAAAAGAATTGTTATTGGTCAACAATGGTGCCTACAACAACTTGGACAATGGCGTCGCAAAGTGGCATGTGTGCTTTGCAGTGTTTTGTTGGTTCCTTTGGAAGAGGCGACACAGTCTTTTTCTAGACAATATGTATGTTGAGCGTGTGGATTTTATAGCTCATGGTTTACGGCTTGCAAAAGAGTTCGATGAAGGGATGGTGAGAACCTTCACACAAAGGAATTCAAGCAACATCGAAACCCTAACTTGGTAGTGTCCAAAAACTGGTTAGATCAAAGTTAATGCAGACAGGGATGTTGATCCTCGCAGCGGATTGGCATCTTCAGGCGGGGGTGTTGCGTGGCAATCAAGGATAATGGTTATTTGGCTTTGCTAGAAGCACTAGAATTTTCTTAATGTTGTTTGCGAAATTGTGGGCGATTCATGATGAATTGCACCACGCTTGGTCTCTCGAATTTCACCGAGTGAAACTTGAAACAGATAATTTGGAGGCTGCTCGAATTCTACTGGAAAATAGTTTTGAGACACATTGGAAGAGCGGCTAATAGAGTTGCGGATTCACTTGCTCGGTTTTGTCGTGTAGCACCGATTGACTCTGTTACTTTTGCTGAACCACCTACCGAAGCTGTTGAACCTTTGCTAAAGGACATGGGCACTCAAGCTTAATTCTAGTTACTGTACTACCCAAAAAATATCCATTGTCATGTTATCGTTGTTAAATATTTAATATTTTAATTAATATATTTTTAAAAAAATTAATGATTTAACATAATTAATTAAAAAATTGTTTACATTTATCAATATTCCTAATATATAAATTTTTTTATAATAGAAAGCTAGATAATTACAACAAAACATAGAAATAAGAAATTGATTCTAAATGAACCAAAGATTAGATGGACAGAAGAACAATGAAATAAAAACATGAACAAAATAAAGTAGAAAACATAAACCACAAAACAGGAAAAAAACCATTTAACAAAAACAACAAACAAAGAAGATTCATCGAGATACCAGTTCCAATGAGAGCAACTAAAACAAACAAAATTAGAAAAACAACCTTCATAAAATATAAACATTTGTAGGAATGCATTGAGAGAATCTAATAGAGACCATCGCATCAAGATTGTGAAATCGTCGATTATTGAATGGCTGCTAAGAATGAGACGGAGACAAAAAGCCTACTGTCAATCACTCACCGACAAAAAAGAGAGTTTGTACCATTATCGAGAGAAGTCAAAACCTGCAAAAACGAAGACCAAATGATTAAAATTCGACAAAACTAAAATCGACGTTTTCATCTCGTAAAAGAGGGTACGAATATGGACCTTGGTCGTCGAATAAAGAATCCCATTAAACAGGTCAACGAAGCGCATCAAAACACCAAATGAAATAAGAAAAAAAGTTGCAAGCATAATAAACTTAGGCTTCGTTGAACGCAGATTTTGAAACAGATGTTACACTGAAAATGAGAATCAGGCCCTGTTTGGCAATTAGAGGATAGCTGATAGCGGATTACATTAGTTGATAGCCGATTGCATCAACTGATTTGACTAGCGGATTGTATTAGCTGATTATATAGAAGTGTTTGGTAAAATTAACTAATACCTGATAGGTATTTGATTATTTAAACAAGTAAAATGACATATAAGGACATGATTATATTCGATACATGTTTAATTAATTTGATTATGAAAAATAATTTTTTTAATATAATATTACTAAGCATATTTGAAGTATCTATGTATAAATTTATTATTTATATAATTATTTTTAATATAATTTAATTAATTATTAAATTTAAATACAAATATAAATGTGTGAGAATAAAAAAACTATTAGTTTACAAATCTCACAATATAAATACATAAAAGTGAAGAATTAAAATAGAAAATATTAAAATTCGAGTTATTTGAAGATTTTTTTTATAATTATTAAAGGTAAAATAGTCTTTATAACTCTTATATTAAAACCTCTAATTTTAAAAAGCTTCTATTAATCAATAACAAAAATTATATTTTCTCTCTAACCAAGTGCAGCGCCGCGAGCTTTCATCTTTTTCTTTTGAGTAGCCGGCGGCGGTTTTCAACTTTGTTGGTTGCTGACCGCCAGATCTATTATTTACTCCTTTTTTATTTATTTGCTTCGTTTCTTTTGTTTTTCAGTCTTTTATTTTAATAAATTTTCTACCATTTGGTACATTTTTTTGCTTATTAGCACGCTTTTTTGTCTATTGACACATTTTTTTATTTATTTATCCTCTTCAAGGTTGGATCTGACGTCCCCACGACTGATCAAGATGACGCTCCTTTCATTATGCTACTGACCTCCCTGTCTCGGACCCTTGAACCAGATTTGGATATGTGATTACATCTACCGTTTATCCGCGATTGAATTGTGGTAATGACCTTATTGTCAACGTACGTTCACTGTAATATGCATTTGTTAATGTTGTTTGTTGATGGTTTTACCATCATCGTTGATTTGGGGATGTTTGTATCCGTCTTTTGTTTCGAATCTATGGAGTAGGTTCTTTCCTATTCATTGTTGGTCTTCTTATGATCTAAAGCTGCTATTTTAGTTTTTTGAGTTTGTATCTTGATTTAGGTGTTTGTTTACTCAGCAGTAAACTTTTATTGTATTTTCAGATAACTTTTATTGTATTTTCAGATATTTCATCGTTTAATAAAATTAGTGGATTCCTTTTCAAAAAAAAAAAACTTGTATTAGAAGTTTTTTTAAAATTAAAAATTTCATCTCAATCCGCTATTTTAATATGTTATTCATCAAATATTCAAATTAACGAATTTAGCTGATTAAACCTCTAATATTAATTCAGATCTCTAATTTTAACTCAAAGCGTTTTTTATCTTTTTAATAATTTCGTTTTACCGCTTTTGAGACAAAATCTAAATTTCAAATGAATAACCTATGTCTGATATAATCATTCAGTGTTGTTTTTGCATTCAGTAGTTTAACGACCATTCGGAAAATATTCCCGGAGGAAGCCTTAGTTACCCAATATTCCTTTTCCTTATACAAACTTGAATGGAAAACGTATGTGGTTAATAAGGTAACAACTAACAACGCCTATCTCTTCCGTTACCCTTCTTTCTTAAACCCTAAACCCTCCGATTATTAGCTAACATCCCAACCTCAAGTTTAGTGGGAAAATCGATCGAAAACCCTACATTCCATCGTCCCCAATTTCTCATGCAATCTACTATTTACTACAAACCTTCAAGTTCTCATAATTTCCAACTCCCATGGAAATCCTCAAAAAACCCTGCTTGCAAATCCTCCAAATTTTCTTCAAAAATCCCGACTTTGGCCAATTCACTTAGAACCCAAATCACCTACAAGCTTCAAGGAGGTGTAAACAACAATGGGACTGAGTCATCAAATCTGACTAAACTCCCGGTAGTGATACGAAGGGACGGAAAAGTTTCAAGGTACTTTTGCGATGGGAATTGTGTTCGGTTGCTTAGTGTTGACGGCGGCGGCAGCTCTGGGGGGTCGTTCCGTTTCAATTTGGGCAAGGTGGTTGAAGCTTCTAGCTTGGCTGTTAGTAACTTTTTTATTCCTAAGCAAGTCAGTGAAAATTATATCGGCTACGTGAAGTGGAAGTTTTTGCACAGGGTTTTTAGCTCTGCTCTTCAAGTTCTTGCTACTCAGGTAAATGGATTTTTTATTTTTTGGTTAATTTTTTTTTCGTTTAAATTTTGAAGTTAATGAGATCAATGAGGGGAAATGGAATATAAATGTTTGGTGACTCGTTTTAAATAGAAAAGAGTATCTATGGAAGGTGCTAGGGGAAGAACTGATGAATGCTTTATGTTATTTTATACATCGGGGTTTGACAGTTTGAGGGGAAAAAAGAAGAATTTATATTTTCTGGTTGTTAGACATTGATTGCCATTTTCTCAAAACTGTGTTTAACTTATTTTAGACAGAATGTGGTGAAAACAGGCAATGTTTCGGGCTATAGGAATTGGGTATTCTCGTTCACTTACATCAGCTGCTGCACTTAACTGGGTATTGAAAGATGGACTTGGACGACTAAGCAGGTGTATTTATACAGCTAGTTTGGCTTCTGCTTTTGATACCAATTTGAAGGTAAGAATTCCACATTTTGGCTTGCATTTTACGTCTTCTTAAGATTGCACTTGTGTTATTATGATTCTTTATTTCATTAATCACAGTTTTGCAGTTAGCCGGATACCATTTCATTAATCACAGCTATTATGATTCTTTATTTCTTATTTGTTGTCTCATTTCCTTTGAAGAGAGTTAGGTTTTCAACCTCCCTTCTATTCACTTTGAGCATTGGAGTCGAACTGCTCACTCCTATATTTCCTCAGCACTTCTTGCTTCTTGCATCGTTGGCCAACATTGCAAAACAAATGAGTTTGGCATGCTATATGGCAACCAGTGTAAGGAGAATTCAGTTTTTATTTAGTTTAGCATCTTTTAACTTCAGTTTTTTAATATCTGGAATACTTATATCAGACTTTGGAATTTATTTACATATTATATGGTCATCCGTTTTAATGTTTTCCACCTTGTACAAGCAGCCTCCCATTCATCGAAGCTTTGCAATAGCTGATAACCTGGCTGAAGTTTCTGCAAAGTCACAGGTTACAGTTATTCCTTCAAAGTCATGGCATTATTGATACTTTTTGTGTGGGAAGTGCTCTGATCTTGGAATTGGTTTCAGATTCAATCAGTATGCTTTGATAACCTTGGTCTCATGCTTGCTGCTGTTTTGAATTTGTTTATCAAGAATAATCAAAGGTTTATACTCTTTAATATCACTGCTGTTTTAATTATGTTGCTCAAAAACAAAGAAAGGTTTATAACAGTTTTGTTGTTTGCTATTTCTGGCGTACTCATTTTGTAATGGCAATTCGGTGCCATTGATTAGGCTGATGCTTGTCTAAGTCCTTAATATGGACTCAATTCCTGCTAAAGCAGAATATTTCAGTTAGCTGCATAAGAGTTTGAAATATTCTTGATCTGCCAACTCACTTTGTTGTGAAACTTAATGCTATAATGCTTTCTTGATTGTCCTTATTGCACTAGGCTACAAGCAGGACTACCTTTCATTCTATACCCTATTTTCTCGGCAGTTGACCTCTTCGGAATATATCAGGGACTCAAGTACGTCCATCTCCAAACCTTAACTAAGGTGGAATATTTATTTCCAGTACATTTTCAGCTATCTCGTATTTTAGTTGTTAGAAATAAAAAACTTTGCATGTCATACATAGCTCATGTTTTGGTATATTGCCAACCCTATTCAATATTCAACTAGAGCATGCAGACAGGTGAAATGTGAGACATATTTCTTTTGATTTTGAAACTTGAAGAAATTTTCTTAGTGACATTCTGAATTTCTGTCTCAATTGTTCAGTTTCTTAATTGTTTCTCTTTCTCTTTTCCAACATTCAGGATAGAATAGAAATTATAATTTATACATGGATTTCATTCGAATATGTACCTTCACCTGAAGAAGTGAGTAAAAATGAAGGAATCAATTTTATGTGGACCAAAGGTAATGTTTTTTTTTTCATGGATGTGCTTTACCTTTTAGTGCACCATTACCTGAGCTGTTATTGAACTAACCATTGAACATGTGTGGAAAATTTGGATTAGGCAAGGAGCCATGGGGCATCAGAGTGGGGTGTTTGAATCCCAATGGTCAATTACCCAAGTTATCGGTGATGGCAATGAAGTCTGTAGGTAGTGAGGATTATTATTTCATATGCATGGAAATTTTCTACCGAGGATTAGCAAGGACCAGAGAGGTGCATATAAAATTCAATCTTTACTAGCTGTTTTCACTAAACCATGGTGCTTACATAATATGATTCTCACTTGTGCATTCTTTTTTTTCTTTTCATTACGTCACTTATGAAACTCTAGCATGGTATCCTTCTTTGCGTACGTGAAGGGGTTCGCACAGTTGATGTTATTATGGGATTGTTTCAGGTGAAAGTGAAACTCTAAACCCTAATAACTACCTTAGTGGAATTAAATTTCACATGTATGCGCAAGTTCGAGGCTAAATGTTTGTGATGTTCCAGGCATGCTATGTTCAGAATGCCCTCCGTTCACCTACGTGGGAAAGCATGATGAAGGCTAGTGATTCCTCAGACTTGGTTATCAAAGAGTGGTTTAAACTGATCGACGATAGCAAGCAATATGTACAGCGAGAGTTAGGCCCGTTGAATGAACAAATGGCGGCACAAGGTTGGGTAATTAAAAACATTTTATTGAACACAGAGGAGCAGACACGATATAGTTACATGGATGAGTGAAAAATACATCTTATCCTCAGGTGGCTCTTCCCAAATCATTGAAGTGTTTTGGGGTTTGATTAGTTCAATTCTTTTCAATTTAAGAAAGCCAACAATACAACCATTTTACATAATATCATGTTTTGTGTTGTATCATTGAATAATTATTCTCATTTAATTCAAATGTAAATAGAAAGATGACCCTTGTTGACTACTGCTTTTGTTAATGTATCTATAGTTCTATTCTATCAATTGAGATTATTGAAGAGGCAACTGTTTCCTTTTTACTACTTAAGATTGCAAACTGCTGTTCTTCACAACTTTAACATACTCAAGGAGCCAGGTTAGGGTGACCTAGATTCTAGCAATCACTGAATCATCATATATTACAAATGAATGTAATGAATTGTGTACATAGAGGAAGCTACACAAAGCATTGTACAAAAATACATCTGGTCTTCCTGTATAAGATATGGAGATTTACTATATATTCCATTATAACTCGTAATGCTCGTACCTAATAAAGCACCATAGCATGGCACCTGATGCGATGCCGGAAATGACCTTGATGCATAATCATACAGCTGCAAGGTGAGTAAGCGCAAATGTCTTCTCTTGTGCATTTACACGGCATAGTATGTACACTGGCATTGATGACCAAATAGAGACCTTTTCTGACCTAGAAATTAGACATCAATGAGAGAAGGAACTTGCTTCTGTGCTATAAAATGAGTGTTCACTTAAGCTGAAGTTGACTCTCTCTTCATCCCATTTTAGAATCTCCCTTGCAAATTTAAGAGCAGCATCAACACTGTTGGGTTCCAGTCCTTTCACGTGGGAAACAAACAACTTCCTCCCGGTGAGTGAAGAATAAAGCCTCTTGAACTTGACAGCGACATAATGGAATGCTAGATGTCCCAGGGTAGGATTATTGTTAATGCTGTTGCTATTTGTATTTGTACGGTGACGACTGATCAGGGGGTGAAAATCATCAAACCACTCACACCGAGTCAATGGAACCCGTTCTACCTTTTCCTCAAATACATCGAATTTGTTCAATATTAAGAGGAAGTCCATCTGATCAAAGGTTGGATGAGTAACTATGGTTTCGAAGAATTTCCTGCTCATTAGCATCTTATTAGTCCCATCAGCAGAGAACTGGTCATAGTCACTCAAGGAAACACAAAAGATGACCATTCCCACATCTTCAAACATCTCTAGCCACTTGCAATTTTCTCCAAAGCCTCTTGCTTGAACTCTGATTAATTGGTACCTGAGAAACAGTCGTAAACTTTTTACGGATAAAATACATTTGACAAGAACCTAATGAGATTTTGAAATGAGCAATGTAGATCACCATAGAGTATGATGTTTTAACAAGTGATTTAAGTACCAATCTGTTGACGGCAATCGGTAAGAACTATGGCCTCACAAAATGCAGATAATTTCATTTGAAAAAGCACGTGCTTAATATTGGCACCTACCTGAGCAAGGAGTCATGCTGATCCGCAGTGTCAATATTTTCATCAGGTGAAGATTGGGGAAATGAAAAGTCAACACAGGCAAGCCCGTTCGATGAGGTAACACCTTCAGCATAGAGGATATCTAAATCTGAAGGTTCATAGTCTGTTTTCAATATCTCAACAACCTGGAGAATAGTAAAAAGAAGTATTAGAGAAAAAATAAGACGTGCACTGGTCATAGAGGCTATACTGGCACAAAAGTTCAGAACAGAAAATGTAGTGCCATACAAGTGCAACCATTAGTATTAGTTGAGATTGCTTGACAGATCTGTGTCAAGAATGATAACCACTTAAAAGGTCAACTAAACTTATGGACTAGCCTAAATAGAAGGCAAGTTTATTGCTAAATGAGCCAAATTAGGGAACTCCTAGGTCTGCTTATCAAGGACATAAGAACCTCAAAAGACGAAGAATGTGTCATTATCCACTTGCCTAGTGAAGCTAGCTTATGTACCATGCAAGATTCTTTGTTAAACTGATATGGTCCTCCATTAGGAGATTTTTATTTTCTTCAGAAGAATTACACCTAGTGTTGCACAAACCCTTCACTTACTAGTAGCACACTTGTAAGTTATAAGACCATATCCTCACAAGCAAACTGTGTTACTGTTTTTTTTTTCTGTTCATCTTGCAAACAAAGCCTTACAGCCTATATGCTTCACAGTGAAACACAAACAAGTCAGCAACTTCTCCTTTGGAGCCAATTAATGTTTTTCTCTAACCACATTCTGATGGTACAATTCTTCATTAAAGCAAATTCTTGGAATATCCAGTTTCATAAAGGAAACTTAGTTATCCGCACAAGTTGGAATTTAGATGGAAGGAGTATTCAAGTAACCTTCAGAATTCAGACACATAAAACTAGTGATATATAAATCATTGCTCTCTGAGAAGTTACGACAAATTTAAACAAGAACTTTTGTATCAAGCATAATCTTACCTGCTCCAGGTAATAACTAGCAACACTGGGTAGCATTTCCAATTCACCTCTCCTGTTGTAAGTTTCCTGAATGGCCGCGTGCTTCCACAGCTCCTCGACTAATGGGGCATATTCACGAGTAGCAGCTGGAAATATGGCTTCCAAATTGCCAGACAGCATAGTCTTCAGAAGCCAGTCAGAGAAGGATTTGAGCCTCGGGCCAATGGAATAGATAGTTTTGCTATCAGCATCATCACTACTTCCTGCTGAAAAATATGGAAAGAATTAATTAGCTCATGCTGGATATGAAATGCTAAAATGCCCTTCAAAAAATTACATGGGGAAATCTGAAGACTTGAATCCTTAAAGATATCCATATAAAGAAGCTGTCTATCAACAGCATAAACATCGACATATTTGAACATCCAGCAAGAGATGAGTATGAACTAATTTCTAGCTATAACAAGCTTGCTCCTTTCAAAGTACAACCATTTTTGAATGAGGGTAAAAAGGATGATTTGGAGAACAAAATCAACATGCAGCCTCACCTTCAGGCTCAGTGTCCTTGGAACTTCGCCTTTTCCTCGTTTCAGCCAAACTCTCTTCCTCAAAACGTTCACGGCCCTCAAGAAGTATGCCAAGATAACCATACACATTGGTTTGGATTGCTAACTTAATACTTTCACGCTCATCCTCTGTGAATGGTACATCTTTATAAAGAATCTTTGCCTGAAACAATCCGTTCATTTAAAAGATCAATTGACTAATCAATTATTCTTGTTACTATTGTGCATTCCATCTTTAAGCAAATCTTACATTAGCACATAAACCTAAGAAAACAACAATTAGTTGAATGCAATTGCAAGCAAAAAGGTAAACAGAAACACTGAAGTCAAGGATTCATGAAAATTCAGGAATTATTTCCTATGCTCATAGCTAGGAATCTACATTTTCCTTTCATCACGAACTTCATAATATTGTAACACACTATCCTGAGAGTCTATTCGCGCTATTATCTCTGAACTATGGTGTACTAACCATTCAAATATTTAAACTTTATAGAACCATTAGAGGATTATACCCAAACATAAAGCAATCCAAATGCCGGTTGAATAAATCTGATTGATGTAATTAAAATCCCTTTTAAGCCATCTATCTCCTTCAGTAAAAGAGAATGTGAGGCTTTTACACAAGCAGTTTTTAGTGAAGAAAAGCTATCTGCACAAAAACAACTAGAAAGCTATGGAAGTTAAGATGTAATTCCCAATAATTATTTACCTGCTTAAATATGGTACTTGACCCCGATCCAGAAGTTCCAACCAAAAGAATCTTCTGTAATGCACGCTGCTCAAGATAGTCGGGAACAGATCTGCTATTCATGCTGTTAAGTGACTCTCCACAAGGATTTGAAGATTTAGAAGGAACAGGCAGTGATAATACAGCACAGACAAGCTTCGTTCCAGCCTAAGTTAAATTTTGAACAATAAATAAATGCTTAATACAAGTACCTCATCCCCCCAAAAGGCAAATAGCATACTGAAGCGTGCATATATTACATACCTTTCCCCATATATATCCTCTTGTATTTTTTTGTCCCTCTTCTTGGTATGAACCGTCCTCATTCACCCAAAAGTGTGGGTTGCCAGCAACTTGAACTCCTGCTAACTGCAATGTTCAACAAAATGGTCATTGACAATCTTGCACAATAATAACCATCTTAACAACTTTACATGTTTAGAAATTTAAACCTGCAACATCCGAAGTTCAACTTTTGTGATTTCTCGGCCATTTATGAAAACTTGTGTGTTTCCGTTGCTAGCATCTGGCCTGATAGAACCACCAACATTTAGATGGGGACTGATTATCTTTGAAGGTTTCTGTCCCTCCTGTCAATTGCAGAATATCATCAGTTTCCCTAACAATACAAGTGAATTATAGCAAAGAATAACAATGTCATTCAAAGATTATATATTCACCTTTCCCCAAAGACCAGATACTTTATCATACCAATAGTTTCCGGGCTTTAGCTTCTTGGGTGGGTTAGGGCAACTCTGCAGTATAGCCAGCTCCTCATAACAAAGAGGTTGTCCATTCACAAAAATATACTCAGGGGGCAGCTGATTTGCTTCACACAACTTTTCAGCTTTCATTATCTGTCTTACCTCCAAATCATTAAGCAGTCGTTTGAGCATTCGAGAACACTTCCCCAAAACCCCGCGTTTCGACTCATCAATTGGAAATCCAATACAAGTAACACATTTCCTTCCTTCAGGCATAGATCCCATAGCTCTAAGCACACAATTACTACAATACTTGGCATCACAAACAATACAAACCTCCTTCTCTGTAAACCTACTCCCCTTAAAACATCGATAACACGACCCTTTCTTCCCTTTCGTTTGTGGCTCTCTTTTAACTCTAACAACCTGAGCTTGCACCTCATCTTGGCTAAATTCCTCATCAAGTCCATCATCCGACTCGATATCTCGAAAAGTGACAACCTGAGGTCTCTTAACATCACCATTGGACTCATTATTACAGTCCCCGGTCTTAAGAGAAGAGACCCGTGAAGACGGGTAATCTAAACTCAAAACAGACTCGCTAGAACCCCAATCAGGTTGATTCAAATCATCATCATTCGAAATCCTCGCTAGCGAGGAACTTCCCCTCGATTTATCAAAGCTATCGCAAGAACCAAGCTTACTGGAATGTTCATTACTAACACTAACAGAACAAGCCGCTAAACGCCTCGAAGAACTATCATTATTGTTAATCAATTCAGCTAACTCCCCAGACTCGTAGCTACTCAACTCCCCAGATAACAAGCAGTTATTAGTATCCTCAGAAACCCTTTCTTCGAAAGCAATAACCGAAGTTGGTGAAACAGTGGGTTGAAGAAGCAACTCTTTAGAGAACCTGTTACGATCTGGTGCTAAAATAGGAGGCACGACCGGTATATGGAGTTCAGTATTGGAAAGTGGTACCTTTGAAACGACGGCGGCAACCGGGATTTTCTCGACGTTGATTGGAACAGCTCGGGGAAGATCATACGTTACCGGAGGGCCGGTGTATTCCACCGCAAAAGAGTAGTGTTGGTCTTCATCATTTTCTACGCTTGGCAAAACTATAGCTTCCTTGGGTAGCATTTTTTTGGGGGGTTTCAAGGATTAGACAAATGGGAGAAGGAAGAATAATTGTTTAAATTCGGGGAAGGGGAAGGTAAAGGCAAAGGTAAAGGTAATGTAAGGTGTGGGAAAATGACAGCAAAAACAAGGAAAACAAGAAAAGAAAATGGGGCTTTTACTGGGATTGGCTTAGAATTGGAATCTAAATTATTTTATTTAAATGGTTTATAAGTTTTGTAAAAAGAGAGCATGTGGGGTATGAGCTGGGGAAGAACTTTTGTCTTTTTAGGTGAAGGCGGGGACCAACTTGTATTGGAATTGGAGCTATCAATGGAAAAAAGTATAGAGAAAGCAGCCATGGCGGAATTTGGATTTCCCTGTGGATTTTTCCTTTTTCCTTTTTTTTTCAATTTATTTGGCTTAAATGATTGAGCTGATGGATGGATGTTTCACTCTCAGGATTTTTGAAGTTCAAATGAAAAAAGCAGTGTTCATTAAAATCTGATAATATTATCAATCAATTCATGTGGCTTAAACAAAGGAATTAAATTTTAAAACAAATTGCTTGTCGGCATGCAATGATTGATTAAAGTTGCTTTTATCAAACTTTCATGCTTTGATACCCTCAGTAGTCAGTCCCCAATTCACTTTCTCTTCTTGTTTTAATTTAATTCCCATCTTCTCTTTTGCAAAACTGGGAATTTTAAGCCAAATGATTGTTTTTTTAATCAGGAAAATCTTCCTATATTTTGTGGTTTCAGTCCTTTTAATTTTGATCAAGTTCATGATTTAAAGGTGTTGATGTCAAAATAAGAAAACATCGAATTAGGAAGGTAGAGATGGTGGACGAAAGTGGAGACTGTGATAGTTGTGGTAGAATCAAATGGTTCACTCTTGTCAGCTTTAAGTGGAGAGTCGCAAATAATACGAGATTAAAGTTAAAAAGATGAGATGAGAAGGAGATAACCCTTTCAGTTTAGTCTCGCCCTAATATATCATATATGGTGTCTCTCTTACCTGCTCCTCTTTCATCGGGGCATAAATATTTATAATCCTCTTTAGCACTGCGATATGCTAAAGACAGGATGACAGGCTCAACTTCTAAGAATTAAGTTTTACATATTGGTCACTTGAATACCAAACAGTATTTTTTCTTAATGTGGCTTCAGGGATTTCGACAATATTGATTTCTGGAAGGATTCAACTCCCAAAAATTTGTTCAGAGTGTACCAGATATGAGGTGCTGAAGAAAATAATGCAGATACTGGAAAATTTGGATGTAACAAAACGAAATTCATCAACTCTCGTATTTAAGATTGAGAGTTGGAAAGAAACTTGATTACAAAAGCCAATCCTAACATTGAATCGGATTAAACTGAAATGTGGGTTGTTTGGTATAAGGAAAAGATGAGCCATTACATTTCTTCTGTTATTGAATCTTAAATGCCTAAGTAATCACTTGTAGTTAACAATCAAAAGATTGAGTTGAGCCCTGAGGGCCGGTTCTCTTCACTATAGTCTACTAAGGCTAATCTGATGAGGGTGTGGACGAGACATCCTTGTTGTACGATAAATCCATCTCGATCGGGCTTTGGTCCGTTACCCGCCATATCTTCACAGACTTATCTAGGCTACCACTGTAAAGAATCCACTGATTTCTATCAGAGATTGATTCATGATCCTTGTTGATCGCCAAGCACTTAATAGGACCGTTATGGCCTGTTAATATTGTCATCAAGAAATGGTCGTTCCCACATCGTTTCCATACCGTAATCGACTTATCAGCCGAACCACCGATGACAAGATTCCCGGCTGTTACCAAACAAAGAACAGCCAGTTTATGGCCTCTAAAAGCACCACAATGGGAGAGATTGTTTTCACACTCCCAAAAGTTAATAATCCCATCCGACGACCCACAGTAAACAAATGTACCATCAGGGCTCAACGCTAACGCTGTAATAGCAAAATCTTGTTTGAACAATGACCGGGACAATAAATGTCTGGTCCCTCTCCCTTCTAACTCTCGTTTCCATACCTTAACCGATCC
Organism: Hibiscus tridactylites; assembly: GCA_958450335.1. NCBI lineage: Eukaryota > Viridiplantae > Streptophyta > Magnoliopsida > Malvales > Malvaceae > Hibiscus > Hibiscus tridactylites. The sequence continues at coordinate 92,552,521 of OY288269.1, forward strand.
ATCGGCTGAACCTGTGAACACTAAACCATCACACCCTGCAACAATGGTGTTAACCGCATCGTCGTGAGCTCGAATAGATTCCAAGCATTTCCAATCCGAAATCCTCCAAACTTTGAATGTTTTGTCCCAAGAACCAGAGTAAAGCAACGTTTTGTCTTCATTAAAACACAGGCAAGATATGGCATCCGAATGTCTGAGCCAAAGGCTGTTACGGCAGCCATTCGCTTCGAAAAAGCCTGTAGGTGCAAAGGAGTTTTTTAAATAATCTTTGAGAGTCGGCAATGTCCCAAGTCGTTTATGAACTCTCGGTGTTCTGCTGGAAACCTTCCAAACTCGAATCTTCCCGTCTCTGTGACCTGTAAATATCTTCTCTCCGGCAATGACGATAGCTTTCACCAGCCCACCGTGCGATTTAAACCCGGAAAACTTCTTCTGATTCATCCAGACCCTAATGTTTTTGCTGTCGGAGCCGGTATACAACAAATCACCGGAGACGGCCAAGGAATACACGTGGCCTTCTTCACGTACCAATGAACCTATCAACTCTTTAGGAGGACTTGCATTGGGTTCATCAACATTAGCGGCTGCGAAAGAGGACCAGGGTGATGAACCATTAGGAGTGCTTGCAAATGAAGAAAAATCTTGGTTGCTTAAAGAAGAAGTAATTGTGGCCGGGGAACCATGTTTGAAAACTTCTTCGGAGGTTGAATTCTTTAGCCTGGCAACCTTTCGGCCGACGGCGGGGCCTGTTTCTTCAAACAAAATGTTGAAACCACCCCTTTTCTTGAACCTAATGGTTTCCATGCACAAGAGGCACGCAAAGATGAGAAGATAAACAACCCAATGAAAGGGTAAACCGTATATCGAAGAAATTCCGAGATGAAGGAGAAACAGAAACGAGGGAAGGCAAGAAAAATGCAGCATTTGCCTTCCCTCCCCTCCACAAAAATGAACGAGGTGAAACCAAGTATGAAGCAATACTGAATTTGTGCCATTTCCTTCCCTTTTTGCATGCAAGATTTGATGAATGTTCCGTTGGGATTGTTTCCATCTGTGTCCAATTGGATTATGCCACCACTCTCATTTTAACTATTTTTGGAATAATGGACAACGGATGATGTAGTTTTTACTTTGTTAAGGTTTGAGATTGTGGTTTAGAATGTTTGTAGGGAATAAGTTTCATCAATTGGAGTTAGCATTATCAGTCCCAAAATTAGAAAATGTAGACAATGGGGTTAATAAATTCGATTTGTTTTTGTTTTTGTTTTCATTTATTGGACTAAGGAAGGACAGTGATATTGGTTAACATATAAAAAATGAATAGTAAATAACCGATTAACTACCTGCCCTTGTTTCCTTTATGTATGTTTCTTATCTTCTCGTCTTGCTTTATCCCCTGCAATCCAAACAAATATGCACTACAGGAAAACAGTTATTTCGCGGCGCTTTTTTAACCCTATAGCGGCGTTTTTTAGCGCCGCTAAAAATTTTCCCGGCGCTTAAGAAAGCGCCGCAAGAAACGCCGTGTAAAGTAGCGCCGCAATAGTTCGCGGCGTTTTTAGGTAAAAAACGCCGCAAAAAGTCAAGATCTATAGCGGCGTTTGTATTTACAAACGCCGCGAATAAGTGTTCTTTAGTGGCGTTTGTATTTACAAACGTCGCGAATAAGTGTTCTTTAGTGGCGTTTGCAAAATACAAACGCCGCGAATAACTAGTATTTAGTGGCGTTTGTAAATTCAAACGCCGCGAAAATCTGTTCTTTAGTGGCGCCTTTAAACTAAAACGCCGCGAAAATCTGTTCTTTAGTGGCATTTGTAAAATCAAACGCCGCGGGGACATGTTCTGTAGTGGCGTTTTTTTTACAAACGCCGCGAGTAACACCATATTTCAAAAAAAAATCAAATAAAATTTTATATAATAATTTAAAATGCATTACAAACCAAAATCATCCAGATGAACAACTAATGTTCCCTAAACAACTTGAACTTTTCTTCTAGACCAATTACATATTAGCAGATTTTCAATAATATGGGCTACTGGCACATTGGCTCCATAGTAGGAAGGATATTCCTTAGCAAGTTCTGCACGGCCAACGACATCCCTAGAAGATATTATTGCAGGAATCAAACCGTGTCTTCCTTTCCTACTCTGCCCTTCCTTCTTGCAACTGTTGTCCCATAGATGGGCTTCATATCTTCCCGTCCATCTATGTCTGAGTGACATAAACACAACAAAAACAAAGAACGGTAATAAAAATGAATATTTTTTTAAGATAAAAAACTTTGGTCTCTAAAAAAGGAGAAGCTTTTTTAGTTAAAACGTAAAGAATTAACCTAAATGTGAGAAAAGGCACATTTCAATTGTGTTTTGTAAGTCTTGGCGAATGATTTTCAAATTCAATGGAAAGGGAAACCAAGTTATAGATTCTCGTAGAAGTACAATATGGTGGCACTTCCACAACCACGAGATTCATTACCCAAATTATGACCCTGCCAAAGTGGTAGTTTGTAAGAGCTGACAGCTAACTTTGCATTAGTGGTTGCTTAACTTGAATCCACCCTCTTGCACAGGTAAGATACAACTCTAAAATGAAATAAATGAATGAAAAAAACAATGACTATCATAAGAAAACTACAATCTTTATTCCCACCAAACACCGGTTTTATATAATGATCAAAACAATTATTTTTGCATCCAGATTTTTAAGGATCAGGTTTACTCATAAACCAGCTATGAAACTCAATGTCGGAATACATGGAAAAAGTTTACCGCAGACACTTAAACTAATGCTATTATTTATTATAAAAATTACCTCATTGTCAACAGCTGAGACAAGAAGATAGTGATCATCAGGCGAGAAGCAGACCATCACATTTCTTTTAGCACTTGAAGCTGTGTAGCAAGGCCTTATTGGTCAAACTCATCAAAGGTGACAGAACCATAACCAGCATGCATGCTGTTGGAAGTTGATAGGAAATGCTGAATATCATACAGCTTCAGTGAGCCATTATCTGAACCAGCTATCAGCTGAATGAAAAAAGGTAAAATATCAGATTTTAATAGTCCATAACTCAATAAATTTCATAAAAGGAAATAAAGTTTAATAGGGAAATGCGTCTATGAGGTTAGAGAGCTCTAGAATTTAACCTCTCTTAGGAGTAAGTCATGGTATTTACTCACCTTAGAGGGATACTTCTTGAGCCAACAGAGCCCCAACACACTATTCATTGCTCCAAGAGAAGGAATGTAACTAACAATTTTCTGCTAGCTTTTCATGGTTGACAATAACTACTTCACCATCTAAAGTTCCAAAGACCATTAGGCCAGCATTAGTTGGATGATACTCAAACTGCCTTGGACGAAAGCTCCTGTTTTCATCTCCTAAATTGTTGCTTGTGATAGACAATGAATACAGACATGGCCAAGCTGAAGATCTCATTTTTGCAGCAGAGAGAGATCGGGTATAAAAGTATGGTGACTTCCCAGCCGGATCTAATGGCATTTGCTTTAGTATTGGTAAGTTAGAGTGCTTTGCTCTAATTTCGCGCTTGTGCAATATACTAACAATATTTTCTTTATCGTTTCTTCTATAGGGAAGGTATTCAAAATGTTTAAAAAAAAGTCACATTAGCCATTTCTCTGTCAATATTTCTGGTTGTATAACTCAAGTTAGTTAAAAAAATCAAAGACATCTAAAACCATTTAGTTAACTTCACAAAATTTTCCGATAGAGCTAAAGCAACTTTCTTAACATGCATAATCTAGATAGCACAAAGCGCAGTAATTACGAAAGTGTAACACAACTTACAAAACGACAACTTAAGCAAAATAGAGAGAGAAGGAGAACATATAATTAACATAATATTTGACCCAAAAAAACCACCATTTTCAAGCACATTCTCAGAACTACACAAATTGGGATCGTGTGACAAATTTACGTATCAAACAGTTTCTTTTTAGAGCAAGGGGGCGGGTGAGGGAATAGAGAAGGAGAAAAAGAACAAATACCTAAGTTCATTCAACAGCAAACATCGAAAGGAGAAAAGAAAGGAAAACAGAAGAGGAACTTATCCTTTTGGCCATGGCGGCTCCCGGTGGCCGGAGTCTGACCGACAATTCGAACGGTCAAAACGTGGTCCGTGCATCGGGGAGTGACATACCTCGAAACTAAGACCATCCAACGGTGGATAGCGCAGATCTGGCCCTTGCAACATCTGAGCCATTGGGCTCTTTTGCGCGTCATTTCGAGCCCCTTCTTTGCAAACCAAACCGTTAGAAACGGAGAAGGGGACGAGGGCTTCATCTTGGTGGCTTTGGCTTGCCGGAGTGATCACCGGAGCGACGACGGCGACATAGAGAATGACTGCGGCGACGTGGTTTGAAAGAAAACAAGTGCTTGGCATTTAAATGGGTTTTAAAATCCCGTGTCTTTTTTAATGCCCGTGTCTTTTTTAATTTTTTTTATTCCATTTGAGAGACCTATAATGGCGTTTTTAAAATTAAACGCCGCTAAAACTAGACTTACTGCGGCGTTTTAAAAAAAAACGCTGCTATCACAAGACCTATTGTGACGTTTGTTAGAAACGCCGCTATAAGTAGACCTATTGTGGCGTTTGGTAGACAAAACGCCGCTAAAATTAGAACTATTACGGCGTTTCCAAAGCAAGCGCCACCATATGTTATTCTTTAGCGGCGTTTGTATTAAAAACGCCGCCAAATTTACTATTTTGTGGCGTTTGTTCTATAAACGCCGTGATAAATACAATATTCGCGGCGTTTTTCCCAAAAACGCCACAAAAAGCGCCGCTATATACCAAATCTGGTGTAGTGATGTGAAATTCTTCGGGTGCACCGGAGTCGTTATCTTCTTCTCTTTCCAACATTTTTTGGGCACTTCTAGGGTTTAAGCTTTATGGGACTTCAATTTAAAACCGGAGCCTGAGAAAATATTTGCACTGAAAATGAAAGCCCCAAACCTTCATAGGTTTGAACCGAAATGCAATGGGCCAGTTTCTAATCACTTTTTCTCTTTTTCATAAGTCGATTGGAAAACCTTTTGGTACGGTTTATAAATGGTAGAATGAGTTACAGCATTTTCCATAACTTTTGGAATGATAAAGAGGATAATTTATTTATTCAAATAATAACTATTGTTATAATAATTGAGTTGCACAAAGTATTTGGACAGTTATTGTAGTGGTTCATGCTATAAGTATTGTGGAAAGTTTATGTTAAGTTATTAACTTCTTATTCATTATTTTTCATCGATTATTATTTAATACAAAATAATTTTTAAAAATTCAAGTTCAAATTTTTGACGTGATGTTTTTGAAATGTAACCAAAATCATTTTTAGTGTTATGATTTGAATATTTAATCCTAACTAATTTAATGTGTTTTTTTATATTTAGAAAAAATTTAAACTTTTTTATTTTTATTGTTTTTTGCTTGCCGACGGCGGCACCAACTTTAATGTTGGTCGCCATTCATTGGGACTCATCCTTTCTTTTGTTCTCATATTTTTCATCGTTTGACTTGTTTTTAGTTTTGAATAAATGCTTATGTCTTTGTGGCACGTTTTACTCTACTTTTTTGTATATTTTCTCTTTCTTTTGGCGCATTTTTTTTATTGCTCGTTTGGCCTTTTTTATTTCGCTTTTGATCAGGGTTGAATCTGACATCGTCACGATTGATCAAGATGATACTCTTTTGGTTATCTTATTAATCTCCCTATTTTGGATCCTTGAACTAGATCTGGATATGTGCTCACAATCATTGTTTCTTGTTCACGATTGGATTGTGGTAATAACTGTGTTGTCAACGTGTCTTATTGTAATATGCATTTTTTATGTTGCTTGTTGATGGTTTTATATTTCATCGTCAGTCTTTGGTGATGTTTGTATCTATCTTTTGTTTCGAGTCTTTGAGTTAAGTTTTTATTTTTTCGTTGTATGGTCATGTTATGATCTCGGGACGCTAGTTTACTGTCTCAATGGTTGTGAGAATATATTCGGATTATATATTTTTGTTTATTCAAATATAAACATTCATTGTAGTTTTGGATATATCATCGTTCAATAAAATTAGTTAATTTTAATTAAAAAAATTAAGCGACTTTTTACCTTTGGTGTCAATCCAATTTTGATGATGAATTGTGCATGTTAACTCATTTGGCCACTTTCGTGAAGTCCCTCGGGATAAAATGGCCATTGACGCGGAATTACGGGATGGTTATATTGTTTCAATTAGGGTGGTAGTGCATTGGTTTCCTCATTCAAAGTGTAAGAAATTTGAACAAAAAACTTGAAAAATTAGAAGACCAAAAGTTGATGTATTTTTTATCCGAGAAAAAAAAATGTATTGAGACAAAAAGACAATACAACGTCGCAAGTCATGTCCCACGTACAAAGGCCAAAATACGAGCAGGAGCATGCAACTAATCTTTGCACAAATACTTGTAGAAACAATATAGTGCATGACATGTAGAGAAGGCTAATGGTTTATTTATTTTTCTTTGCTTGTCCAAATAAAGTGTAGAAACAATACTGTTGGACAAAAGGTTTTCATGGAATGATATGGTTTGGGTCCATCCCCATGAAAACCAATCTTTGCACAAAATGTTTAGATTTACAACTGCCCATGTGCAATTCCTTGACTTGCTTTTAATCCAAGTCCCCCTCCTTCCTCTGTTTTTCCAAAATTCTTAATTTCCAGTTTTTCACAAAATAAACGTTGCTTTGACTCTGTCAATAAAACCAAGCCCAGTCACACGTTAAGAAAGTATTGTGCTTGAGTGGTGAATAAGTATTCAAATTATACCATTTCTTATATAGGTGTTTAAAGTATTTTTTCGAGCTAAATATTTTTTAACGTTTTTGACGTTATTCAAATAGGTGCATGCCGTCAACGTCGTTAATTTTTACCGTTCAGTGACACATGTCAGCTTCTAAAAATTCTAAAATTATATTTAAAAATATATAAAAATTAATAAAACAAAATATTTTCTTTATTTCACAAATAGCCCCAAAATTTATAATCCCTAACATCCAAAATCCAGCTTCCGATTTGACATGATTTCACCGCCGATTGCCATGTTGCCACCCACCACATCCATCGTCGGAGCATCATGACCATTTACCCCACTATTTTGTCATCGAAAATTGACCGACGTCGTCACGTCGTGCGAAACGTTGAAATCGTCGAATTGTTCATTCGAATAATTTGCGACGAACAACGGCAAAATAGACGATGAACGGTGTGTGGGTCGTTCGGTGAGGGGAAGGCGCTTCAGTTCGTCGCCGGAAACACGACCAACGCCGGTGGTAGTGGCCGAATTTGGGGACTATTTTGAAATTATTTAAAAATTTTAGGATATTTAAAAAAATTAATTTATTTTTTTTAAAATTAATGTTTGATACTAACATGTGTCATGTTTTTATTGACTAACAGAATTTTTTTTGTAATGAACAGTCACGACGAGCACCTATTTGAATGACGTTGAAATCGTTAGGCACCTGTTTGGCCAAAAAAAATACTTTAGGCACTTATCTAGAAAGAATAATAATTTGGGCACTTATTTACCCCTTAAGCCAAGTATTATTTAAAAAAAGAAAAGAAAATAATCCATATGTTCTCAATAAAAAAAGATTCTAGTTCCGAAATAAAGAGAATAATTGTAACTAATATGCTCAAATTTGATAAATTGTATGTTTCTTTAAGATTATTATACCAATTTGTTAAATTAAATTTCAGAAAACACCTTGCACTTATATCAATTTTGTTACGTATGCAGTTTTAAAGATTTAAAGGATTACATGAATTTTTTAAATTAACTCTTAATTTAAAAAATAAATGTTTATTGATTTGTTGTGTGTATGGTATATTGACTTTTGAATTAAAATGAATCTATTAAGACTTCAAATTTTTGAAGTACAACATTATTTTACCTACTCGTGTGTTTTATCTTATTTTTCTTTAATAATTATTTTACTTAACTCGTTTTGAATTTTTTAAGACCGTGTACATTTGTTCTTATTACATATGCTCAGAACCATCTTAGTTATTAGAGACCAACAAACAAAATCGTATGTAATAAATAGAACAAAAAAAGTTTGACTTTTTTGACGTCCCTTTCTATATTTAACACTAAAAAAATTAAATTATACCCACAAGATCGTAAATTTTAAACTCTAAAAATAAACTATAACCCTGCACTGTAACCCTAAACACCAACTATAAATTTATTGTAGGAAAAGTGGTAAGATCGTATTTCCGGCAAATTGGTTTGAATATTCCTTTTTGGGAATTTATTGGGAAAAATAACCCCCAAAATTTGATATTGGGAAAAATACCCCTCTTTCATGCCATGTAGGACAAATTCGCGTCCTGAGGAAAGCAAATTCCTGTGACGTGTCAGTCAAAAGGAAATTCGCGTCCTGCAAGACGCGAATTCAATGTTTTATTACTGCCACCGCACGAGAAATTCATGAGAAAGATGAATTCAAACCAATAAAAGATGTCCAGGTAGATATATTTGTGATCGAATAACGGGTTATCTGGGGACCCGATTATAATTTTTGAACTATGACGGTGTCGTACTAAAACATATCTTTAAGATGGTGTGAAGATACGAGCGTATACAACATCCTAAGATGTTTGAAAATGGTCTGGAAATGGGCAAGTAACAATGTTTTAGAAGGAAACATTATTGTATAGGCATGTTTAGATGCATTTTACGGTGTGTTTCGAACTTTTTTTTGGTTTTTCCTAAGTTTGGAGACAAAGATGTGCAACTTAATTTTACAGTGGTGCTAAAGTTCAGAGGAAGACGGTGTCCGAAAATGTGAGAAAATTGTGTTAAAAATGCTATCAAAGTAATATTTTCGAAGCAAAAAATGTGTCCATAAGCATGTTTTTTTTAAGTTAAAGGGCCTCGTTAAAACCCCCCTCTAAACCTATGTAGGGGGAAAAGAGTGCCCATAAGATTTATTAAATTTCCAGATAATACAAGTTCACAAATCAGAAAAGAGTACACAATGGTTGATCTAGTTAATTCGGGGGCCGGTCCTCAGAGGGCATTTCCTAATATCATGTCCAGTGTTCCCACATTTACTGCACCTCTTAGGTTGTCCAGTCTTTTCTCTCGGAACCATATCCTTGGCACAGTGAATCCTCGTTGATTTTGGTCGACCTTTTTTCTTTCGTCACAGGGAGGGATCTGAGCATATCTTTAGTTCGTTGTTGATTATACGACGGTCACGTGCATTTCCGATCGGAGGGAACTCGTTTCGGTAAATCTTGAAAACGGTTTCAAGCCTGTAGACCGAATCAATGAGTGTCGTTGCATCAAAATGAACCGATGCCATGTTGCAAAAGCATGCGAACACGGGAACTTGAACGTCTGGAACTCCCCACAATCGCACGTTCGTTTTTGCAAATCAACCACGTAGGTGTGTTGTGTTATTCCTTGCAGCGGTTCGGAAAATTGCGTGACCTCAAAGATGTGTTCCTGACGAGAGAAGCACAACACACCCATCGAGTTTGCATGCGCAATGGACGCTTGGATTTTGTCGACGAGATCTGGATGAAATATGTGGCCACTTGCCATCCAGGTCATTGCTTGTTTGCTGAGGGTTGCGAAAAAGGTTGCCAATCGGTAATATGTTGCTTTGACAACGGACGTGATAGGTAAATGGCGCGTTCCCTTAAGAGACGAATTGATCGCCTCAACCAAGTTTGTTGTAATATGGCCGTATCGACGACCCCCGTCATAAGATCGCAACCATTTTTCCTTCGGTATCTTCATAAGATAGTTATACCCGTGTGGATTCCTCAATTGCAACTCCTTCAGCAGCTCTTCAACTTGATTAACTCAGTGTGTGTTGCCTGTTGAATAAGACATGCAATATAGTTAATTGGTAATAATATGAAAATGGTGGACGTAGAATAACAAAATGGAATGGTTGCATACCCATACGGAGAACCATTATACGTTCATCCTCGTTCTTGAACCTCTGATAGTAGTTTGCTGTTATATGCCGCAAACAATATCGGTGATGTATGTATGGGGGTTTCCATGAATCTCCCAAACGTTGAATTGCTCCCCAAATCTCTGCGCCTCTATCTGAAATAATAGCTAGGCCATCTTCACGTGTATGCAAAACCCGACATAGGCCATACTTGCGGAGGTTGTAAAGGAAAAACTCCCAAGAATGGATATTTTCCTTTTCAACAATCGCAAAAGCAACTGGATACATTTTCTGTTGTCATCCTGGGCAACTGCAATTAGTAAGATCTGCGTGTACTTGATATATAAAAATGTACCGTCGATCTAGAGCATAGGTTTGCAGTGATGGAAAGCCTTTATGCATTGGGGGAACATCCATAAAAAGTGATGAAATTCGACCTCCCCTGGTGCAACACGATCGTTGTAGTACTTCGAAACAGACTCCAATTCCACAATTGTCCCTGGATTGTATTCCTGCATAACTTGAAGCCATGATCGCATATCGTTGTATGATAGCTCCCATTGCCCGTACAATGTTTCGATGGCTCGATATCTTGCATACCATGCCTTATCGTAATTGACGGTGTACTTGTAAATGGATTTGATGGCAGCTATACACACTGGCACAGATACACGTGGGTTTGCTTTCACGAGTGGAAGGATTGCGTTAGAAAGCATGTATACATCCAAGTTAGGATGGTCTTGGTTGAGGCTCCCAACGGAGCATGTATGAGGCCCTATATATCTCGTTATTTTCCACAAGTTATTTAGCCTTTTCAATTGTGATACACGAACCCTCCATTTACATCCAGCGGACTTGTGAGGACACTCTGCAATATATTTTCTGGCCTCGGTCTTCCAAACGGTGGACGTAACTGAGCGCTCAATATTGTAATGCTTGATGGCAGCCTCCGCGAGCTTTTTTGTCCTGAAGACCATTCCAACATGTAGCTCAGTCGAACCCACATTCCATTGGTTGAAATGGTCTAATTGTGGATATTCTGGAATTCAGTATCGAAGAAGCCATCCATATCCACTGTTGTGAAGTGCGAAGGTGGGTCATAGTACGTTGCGCAACTGCTTGGTCCATGCAGTTGCGTCGAACGAACATCACCGTTCCCATCATCTTTAAAAGAGTTTTCTGCGCTCTCCTATAATTCCACCGGCTCGTCAATGTCAGATGGTTCAGAAGAAAAAAGACCAATCTCGTCACCATCGAGCCCAACCTCTGTACGTGGCTCTTCATCAGAAAGCGCCTCATAAAACTGGAAAAGTTCTGCGTCATCATAAACGTGTGCGTGAACAGGTTCTGAAGTCATAATCGGATTGACAGTATCGGCGGTTGAATGTCTCCCCATGAATAACATATCATCCATATTTCGGTGACTTGGGATGTATGTTGAGTGGCGCCCGGTAGAGAAAGCATCGAACGGGTTAAACTATTCATTGTACGTTGAAGACGTCGTGTATAGAATGTATGTTGAGTGGCGCCCGGTAGAGAAATCATCGTTTCTTGGAACGTATGGACTGTATGACGACTCTTGGGTTGGTTGCAAGTTAAGGTCAAATTCGAACCTTGGAACGGAAGAAAGTCGCTTCCGCGAAGACGAAGACGATGAAGCTTCATCGGTTCTCGTTTGTAGAAGGTTGAAGTCACGTCGTAAACTCGATGTCGGATTAATAGCATTTGAATTGAACTCGAGATTTGCTCGTAACCAATTTGGTACCACATTATGAGCGCCAACGTAAACTTCAACAAATGATGCAAACAGCTTCATGGCCCATCCCATTGAGTACTGGCGACGTGTATCTATCATCATTTCTACAGAACTGTCGTCTTCAACATCGAATATTGTGTAATATAGTGGCTCTATTGACGTTGGACATCGATACTTCAAAGACTACAACTCCCTCCCGAGCGATTGGGAACCTTCCTGGATATTGAGGTCCTAAGCGACTGGAACATTGATCGTCTCGGAATGTTGATCGTAACAATATTTTCAGATTGAAATATGATCCCAATGTATGAATCGAGGACCATCTGGCCATCGTAGTATACTACAGCTTCAATTCGCGGTGCCATTTCTGAAAATCGATGAGCTTTGTGATTCTAAGTTTTTTTAGGGTGTATCTAGAAATTTTGCGCACCCTCAATTATAAATGGAAATGTGCATACATTGAATTATTGAATTCTGCAGCACCATAATGCAATTGTCAGCCCAAAGCCTGGTAAAGCTTGGTAAAGCATTTGTCAGCTCAATAATTTTGGAATTCGCATTCTGTATAAACGAATTCTATAGGATTCTTTGGAATTCGCATTCTGTAGAACGCGAATTGTGCATGAATCTATAGAATTCGCGTCCTACAAAATGCGAATTCAATACGAATAAAGATATTCGCGTTCTGCAAAACGCAAATTTCACAATTATTTCTGATGAATTCGCGTTTCTAACACGCAAATATGACCCTGCATGCCTACAACCACCTGTATAAAAAGAGTAATTTAATTTCATGGCGGCACAGGAGAAAAGATACGGCGGCGAAAGGGGAACCAATTCACTGAGGGACAAGGGTAGGGGACGGGTTTGGACCCTTTTCGTCTATAACCTTTCGGATCAACTACATTGGAAGGGTGTTTGGCAGGTTTTCGATCGCCATGGCGTAGTGGTGGATGTATTCATCCCCGTAAAACGATCAAAAGACGGAGCCAGATTTGGTTTTGTACGGATGTAATCGCGGCAGGATGCGGAGAGAGTGATAGAGCGATTTAATGGATTTCGCCTCTATGGATCGCGAATCCGGGTATCAATGGCTAGGGATGGCGGAAGTGAGCAGTGGAATAAGAAGGGGGTGAAAGGAAATTCGATCAATTCGAATGATGACGATTAATGTGTAAGGCCTAAGGAAGCAAATCAGCAATCGGGGCGGGTGGAGGGATTGGGGCAGTCCTCCACGACGAAACATCATAGCACATACAAACAAGCAATGGGAGTTGTCGACAAGGATAAACGGCGGATATTAGAATCATGTGCAATAGGTTTCTGTCGCAAACTTTGCTCAATTGAGGAATTGGCCAGTGAATTTTATCGGGAGAATCTTAAGGGGCTATCCGTGATGCGAGTAGCGGGATCAACGGTCTTGTTGATGTTTGACAACTGCGTATTACGCGAGTCGACGATGAAATCAGGAAAATTACAGCAGTGGCTAGAAAATATAATGGTGTGGACACCGTCGACGACGATCCCAAATCGACGTGCATGGATTTCTTTATGTGGACTGCCCATTCATTTATGATCGGAGGATACATACCGGAATATATCGAACTTATGGGGCGATTTAGTGCGAGTGGATGCGGAAACTATTGCTCCATCGTCATTCGAGAGAGCGAGAATCCTTATAGAAACGGATTGGATATTCCGGATCAACGAAATGGTGGAAATAAAGGAGGGGGAATCAACTTTCTTAGTCCGTATTACTGAATTTGATGAGGGGTTTGGTAGGAAGTGGGAGTGTAATTGCGACTCGGGATCATACTCGGAAAAAGGGGAGCCGTTAAAGAAGGGGGATGTGGAGTGGAAATCCAACTCCATGTTTGAACATGATGATGATTCCGATGCAACAATAGTACTGAATTCAATTGATAGAGACCAAGTCGAATTGGATAACGATTTTAGTCGCGATAAAAATTTTATTGATCGCATTTGGGAGGATAATGTTAGGGAGGACGATAGGGTGCGATCGTTGGAGAGTGTGAGTGACGACGAACAGTTGGTAATGGTGAATAGGGAACTAGAGGTGTCGGTGCCATTCGAAGCTAGCTTACGTATGGATGAGATGGAGCATGAGACAGTATATGGGAGGGCATTGCCGCCACCATTGTTCTTACACGATAGAGGCTGTGAGGAGGAGTCATTAGGCTTGATAAACCGTGAGGGAGGGGAGCAATCGGTCGAGGAGGAGCGATTTATTGTAGACGATATCACAATTGGGGGAGTGAGGGTTGATGTGCCGGCATTGGTTGAAGACAGCTTCCATGACGTATCGGACCGGGTGAACGATGGGCCCCAGGGTGGGGACAGCAGGGTCTCTAAGGCTAGTCTGATTAAGGTGAATGGGGAGTTAAGAAGAGTTCGACTCCTATCGGAACTCAACCCAGTCCATACAGTAGTGGAATCACCGTTAAAGTCCAAAAATGTGAAGAGGGGACGTGGTCGTCCGAGGAAAAACAAGGAGGAGGGGAAACTACATCCGATTGAGATAGCGAACGGGTCGTTGTCTGACTCAGATTTTATTTGTCGCAAACAGGCGATTGTTCGCGAGGCCGAGGAAACAGCAAGGGTGGGTAATTTGATTGGGGCAGTGACAGTGGGTAGGGAAGACGAAGTTATACAGGATATCGCACGCTTATTAGAGGCGCGAGAGGCTTCGAAATAGCGGAGTATGAGGTTGTTGTCGTGGAATGTTCGGGGCCTTGGGGCAGCGGCGAAACGACGTTCTATCGGACGTGTTCTACGAAAACAACAATGTGGAATGGCTCTCTTCTAGGAAACAAAAATGGAGAGCATTACCGAGAGGTTAGTTCGTCAATTGTGGTTTTCCGAATCTTTTAATTTCTTGTTTGCTCCATCGGAGGGGAGGTCGGGAGGGGTCCTAATGGTATAGGATCCGGCTGGTTTTCATGTTTCGGTTTCAGAGGTTCGACGGAACCTAATTATGGTCGTTGGAACTTGGTTACGAGAAGAGTGGGATTGTGGTGTTATAGGGGCTTATGCGCCTTGTGGGGTATCGGATCAGGTGGTTTTTTGGGAGGGAATTCGAGAGGTAGTTCACACTAGGCCAATTGAATGGTGTGTGGGAGGTGATTTTAACGTCGTGAAGTGTATGGAGGAGCGGAAGGGGTGCGAGTCTGGATATCCGGGCATGGACTTATTTTGTGCGAACATCGAGCATCTTGCTTTGATCGATGTTCCGATAAAAGGTAATTTATTTACGTGGTTCGGACCAGGGGGAAGGTGTAGTCGCCTTGACAGATTTTTGGTTTCGGATGGATGGTTACAGATATTTGAGTCTTTTGTGGTTTTACACCTCCCGAATGAGTTATCGGACCATTCACCGATTGTCTTGGTGAGTGAAGTGGAGGATAGTGGTCCTAAACCATTTCGCTTTGTGAATGCATGGCTGAATGATCTACCACTCTTAGAGAAGGAATGGAAGAGGCTTTCATCGGGGATTGAGGGTCGGTCGATTCGCTCGAAGTTGAAGGGGTTAAAGCTAGTTTTAAAAAGCTGGAACCGTTCGGATTTTGGGGACTTGGACAGGGAGTATGAGGATTTATCGAAGCAAATTGAAGGTTGGGATGCTCGGCTAGGGGATAAGGCAAGGACAAAGGCCGAGGAAGTGGAATACCGGAGTTTACACTCTAGACTTTGGAAGGTGGCTAGTATGCGTGAATCGTTTTGGCGTCAGAAATCGAGAGCTTTATGGTTAGCGGAAGCCGGAAGGTGACCGAAATACTTCGTTTTTTCACAAAGCTGCAAAAATTAGACAAGCTCGGAACTCGATTAGAGGCATTCAGTTTGGTGAAGAGTGGGTGACGGAACCTAGGCGTTTGAAACATATGGTGAAATCAGCTTTTACTCAGCATTTTGGGCTGCAGCCGGGTGGTGGAATTTTAGTGCCAGATGTCTCCTTTGCACGCATTTCGCTACAGCAACGTGATGATTTGGAAAGGCCGTTTTCTGTGGATGAAGTGAAAAATGCGTTATGGAGTAGCGAGGGTGCGAAAGCAACGGGTCCGGACGGCTTTCCCTTTGAATTCTTTCGGAAGGGGTGGGAGTTTGTGCGTGGTGATTTAATGGCATTCATGGAGGAGTTCCATGATACGGGTCGGTTACCGTGGGGTTCCAATTCAACGTTTGTTGTGCTGATAGCAAAGAAAGATCATCCACGTAAGTTGGGGGATTACTGTCCTATTTGTTTACTAAACTCGGTTTACAAAATTATGGTCAAATGTTTAGCTCGTCGACTACAAGTGGTGTTGTCGCATATTGTTAGTGATGTTCAGTCAGCATTTATTAGCAGGAGGCAGATTTTAGATGGCATCCTACTAGCTAACGAAGTAATTCGTTTAATGAAGTCTTCTAGAGATTTGATTGGAAGTTATGTGCTGAAGCTCGACTTCGCTAAGGCTTACGATTGCATCGATTGGGGCTGCTTGAAGCTAGTTCTTGTAAACATGGGATTTGGGGAAACATGGTGTCGATGGATGTCGGAGTGTGTGGAAACGGCAAGATTGTCAGTTCTGATTAATGGTAGTCCGACGGAGGAATTTCCAATGATGAGGGGGCTGCGTCAAGGTGATCCAATTTCACCTCTCCTATTTGTTATTGTCGCCGAGGTTCTTCATATTTATTTGGTGAATGCTGAGCGTAGGGGTTTAATAGCTGGTGTACGCGTGGTAGGGGATGTATCGGTGTCTCATTTACAGTTTGCGGATGATACAGTGCTTTTCATCCGGGGTGATGTAGAGATGGCTCGCAACTTGAAACGGGTACTTATTTGCTTCGAGCTTACAACAGGGTTAAAAATTAATTATGATAAGTCATGTGTGATTGGTGTTGGCTTAGAGGATGCGGTTCTTGATGGTGTGGGAAGTGTTTTAGGCTGTCCGAGGGGGGTTTTGCCGTTGAAGTATTTGGGGATCCCTATCGGTTTGAGTCCCAGAGGAATGGAAATATGGGATCCGTTGATTCAAAGATTTCGTCGGCGTTTGGCGGGGTGGAAACGAGACTCGCTTTCTTTTGCTGGGCGCCTTGTGTTGGTTAACTCGGTGTTATCGGCGCTACCGGTGTACTACATGGGTGTTTTTATGGTCCCAAAGCGAATCATTCTGAAACTTGATCGGATTCGACGTAATTTCTTATGGGGGAAAAGAGGAGCGAGCAAAATTGAGCCGGGTTAGTTGGGAAGTTGCTTGCAGTCCGAGACATTTGGGAGGTTTGGGTGTGATAAATTTACATGCTCGAAACTTAGCCTTATTGGCTAAGTGGGCATGGAAATATGCCGAAGCGAAAGGGTCTCTTTGGAGGAGGATTGTGGATGCCAAGTATGGGACCGAGGTGCTAAATTGGCGGATACACAATCAAAGTAAGAGGTCGATGTCTTCTATGTGGAAGCACATTGTCGATGTGCAGCAAAATGAAGTTGTGGAACGGTTCATGAATACCTCACAATTCTGTTGGGTTATAGGGAATGGCGAGAGCGTGCTGTTTTGGCATGATTGCTGGTGCTTGTCCGAACCATTGAAATTTGCTTTCTCACGTTTATATGGGTTAACAGTGGATAAATTAGTGCGCGTAGGCGAGGTGCTGGGGTAGTCTTTGGATGAATGGGGTTGTTGCTTTCGTAGAGCATTACGGGTGTTCGAGGGGGTATGCTACGCTATATGCTGGCTTATATACAGGGATATGTGTTGCGACATGGTACGGCCGATCGTTTCATTTGGATTCATGAGCCGTCGGGTGAGTTTTCGGTAAGGGCTTTGAACAAATTAATGTTGTCTTTTGGAATGACGGATATGTCGGAAGTGAGTTGGTCGTGGCGTCTTCTAGTGCTACCGAAATTGCAATGTTTTCTTTGGTTCCTTGTACTTGATTGAATGCCAACATTGTCGATGTTGGTTGCCCGCGGTTTATCCTTGGGAGAGACTTCCTTATTGTGTCGGTTCTGTGAGGAAGGCGTGGATGAAGTAAACCACATCCTGTGGCATTGTTCGATGGCTTGGGACATTTGGGATCATTTTTCCGCTTGGTGGGGAGTGAGTGTGACGCGTCCGAGACAGGTGCAGGACTTTCTTTTTTCTAGTTTCCACAGTTTCTTTTCAGGAGACTTGAGATTGTGGTGGCTTATAGGATGTACTAGTGTGTTGTGGTCACTTTGGTTAGCTCGTAATGATTTAATGTTTCAAGACAAGAGATCGTCGATTGGGTGTATTTTTTTCTTAGTCCAATTGCGATCATTTCATTGGACGCGGATTCGATACGATAAGGTGGACATAAGGGAAGCAGCGTGGTGGGATTGTCCCTTGCTTTGTGTCAATGACGCAACGGGGGGCCGGTCGGTTAGATGTGCTGTTGAGTGGTCGCCTCCTTGGAAGGGTGTGTGGAAATTTAATGTCGATGGGGCAGCTCGGGGTAAACCGGGTTTGGCAGGGTGTGGGGGAGTGCTTCGAGATTGGGAGAGTCGGATTAGGGGTTTGTTTTCCGGGGCGATTGGAGTGGCGGACTCGAATGAGGCCGAGGTCCAGGCGATAGCGTTTGCCCTTAAAATGTTGAGGGGGCTGTTATGGGAGGGGGTGGATTCGGTAATTATTGAATCTTATTCGAAGGTGGCTCTTGCGTGGGTTCAGGGGATTGAGCGCAGACCTTGGCGTTTGTGGAGATGGTTCTTTCAGATTGACGACGCTTGTGGGTCTTTGCTGAGTGTATGTTTCTCGCATGTATTTCAGGAGGGCAATCATGTGGCGGATGCCCTTGCTAAGGGGGGTGTCGATAGGGTGTCTTGGCTATGGGTTCGGTCTTGATTTTGGCTTCGTGTTTGTCCTTTGTATCACACAACTAATGGTACTCTTTTCCCCCACTTAGGTTTAGGGGGTTTTTAATGAGGCTATTAGTTGTGATTTGTATGATTTTGAATTAATAAAATCATATTGCTGATAAAAAAAAAACCACCTATATAAATAGGCTGTATTTCTGCCTTAGGCATCCCATCAAACTTATTACTTTCCTATCATCACGAGATTTCTGCATTTCTGCCTTAGGCATCCCATCAAACTTCTGCCTTTCTGAAAGGGAAAATGGCTCGATATTCAGCTACTGTATTTTTTCGTGGAACATACTTCTACACATCTTTTAGTGAAACGATCACAAGAAATGAATTATTTGAGTTGATCTCGAAACGGGTTAAAGAGTCAAAGAGCGCAAAAATAGTGGCCTTGCAAGTGAAAGTACCAGTCAATGAGCCTGGCCCCGAGGAGCATTATATGCTCACACTGTCAGATAAGAAAGATGTGCGGAAGATCTTTCGGGCACACAAACGTGCTGGGGAACAAACATCGAGCTTAGCGTGAAATTTGATGACAAGTCAGGTTCTTCAACAAATGTGTTAGCTGCCCAAGACGAGAATTCGTTAGCTGTCAAAGACGAGAATGAGTTAGCTAGCCAAGACGAGAATGACGTGTTCTTACAAATTTATCAGAGACAACAGGAGAAAGAACAAATAATTGAGGAACTAAACTTAACGCCTGACATAAGTACCGACTATGATTAGTAATGTAATTTTGATTAAGTTATGTAAGTTATTTATCTTGCGTACTTGTATTTTGTGAACTCAGTGCTTTCGATGTAGTGCTTTCGATGTAAGTTATGTAAGTTTTTAAATATGAAAGTATCAATTAATAATTTCGAATATATAATACTTCAATTAAGAAAATATAAATTAGCATTACTTAAAAACAACTAACATTAAAAAAAAAACATAATAGTTTACACGAACTAATTTCGAAAAACATAGAAAAAAATATAATTACTGCCTATGTCCGCCGGTACCACAATTTAGTGGACGCCAAGTTTGCGGGAGATTGCGTCGTCCACGTTGAACCGCAACTTGTTGTGGACCATGATCGCTATCGTTGTCTCTGTCGTCTCCAGCAGTACCACTCGGTCCGACAGGCCCACTAGAAAAGAACAACGACTGTGGAGGTGTTTGCTGAACGAACCCAGTGCCCAACATATCAGAAGGCCTAACATGAAACGGGTAGGAGACAAAAGCAGAGGGAACAGTTGTACTCGAAGATCCGCCGGTCATGCCAGGAAATGACCCGTACGTAGTCGGCATCGAAGATCCACTCATTATTCCCACAATAGAAGTGAAAAAGCCTTCCGTCGGACTAGGGGGCCTCGGCTGAATCATCAACTAGGTGGGGCCTTGGGGGCGAATCGGATCGATAACATTAGCTGCTCTGAGGGATGAAGCACCTGCTCCCCTTCGACGCTGCGATCCACCTGCTCCGCTCGTACGATGAGTCCGGGGGCGGTTGCGCTGCACAGGCTCAAACACAATTGCTTGTTCCTCCGGAGTGAGGAGATATGGTTTCTCACTACCAAAGAACCATGCAAAGTAGTCATTGCTCACCATAGGCTCATCAAACATCCAGTACTCATTCAGTGCCTGCCGCCGATGCCTATCCTGCCACTGTGCAATCCACTGCACATGTTTCACCGACCAGTCCACCTACTACAAAACATCAACAAAATTATTTGTTGAGTTGTGAGGAGCTCGATTCGTTCAACCGATATGGCTCACCAAGTGGTGGAGTGGTGGATATTTGGGTGGAAGGGTTGTGAAAGCTAAAATAAAATTGACACAATGATTTATAGTGGTTCAACCTTCTAACCAAGGTCTACATTCACTACCTTAGCTCCCCACTAAGGATTTTCAAACAATTCCACTAATTGCTCTTCCCCTTTTCTAGGCTTAGGAGGAAACCCTTATACACCGATCAAGCTTTCTACCCAAAACCTTGATCGAAACCCTCTTTACAAAGAGAAACAATAAGCAAACTTAAATCCCTCTAATAGGTATTTGTTTGCACAATTTAACACTCACCCAAAACCTAAAAAACTTCAGCAAATTTGACAATTTTGGCTCACTAGTGTTTGTCTATTCAATAAATGACAATTTAAGCTCTAAGACAATTCTTGATCATTTGTTGATTGACAATATGAGCATTAGCCTTTACTTGATGCTTGGAGGTCCCTTTTATACTCCTTGATGAGTTTATAGCCGTTGCTAGCCATTGAGATTAAATTGGAGCCGTTGAGAACTTTAATTCACACCATAAATGCAGTTCTGCAGCTCACCGTTTCGAAACACTCGAACCCATTTCGAAACACCCTTTAAGTAGAAAGAGCCGTTGCAGTCTGACAAGGCACCCGTTTTGGAACGCCCCCTAGCCGTTTCGAAAGACGTATCGAAACGCCTAGACCCGTATCGAAATGCCCTGTATTTAAATTTTAGTTGGGAAATAGCCGTTGGGGTTTATGACCGTTGTGGTCCATGCCACGTAGGCGTATCGAAACGGCATAGCCCGTTTCAAAACGTTGGGCAAAAATCTCATCCAGGGAATGCCCGTTTCGATACCCGTATCGAAACACTTTTGCTACTGGAATGCATCGTATCGAAACGCCTTAAGGTGTTTCGAAACGCCTGGAAGGTTTTGTGTATTTTGGCTTTTGAAAACATGCAAAACCCTTTATAAAATATCCCCAAACATAGTTTCAAGTAATTTGGACTTTGGAAATTGTTTTAAATACTTTTTAAATCAGTCCAAAACATTTTTTAATTATTATATCAAAACATTAGTTCTACATTATTGTTTATAAATTGTAAAGTAAGTATAAATCGATAACTATTTAACCAAATTTAATTATTGTACCTCAAGTTTTCCTTGTCGGGTGATCTTATGTAATTCGTCGAAATCAGGAGGATCTAACGGAATTGTTTGCAGACGACCGAACTGGCGTTGGACGTGATCGACCGGATGCCACTCAACTACAGCGTACCAGATGTGAGGTACCACAGTCGTCCAAGCGGACACCGTCTCAGGTGAAAAAATAGGCAGACACTCGTTGATCTCCGAATCTGAGTACGGTGTCCACAAAAACTGTAAATTAAATATAGAAATGATTAAAAACAAGTAAACTAAACTATATTTGTATTAAACTTCAACTTAATATAAAAATTAAAATATTGACCTCATTTGCAGATTTCTTGTCAATATGTTGCCTAGTAGAATGCATCATAGTCGGAATCCCAACATGACTTAGAGCATGGAACCACCTACATAACATCAAAATATAACTTTAATATTTTAAAATATATATATATATTAGGAAAATAACCAATTTATAAATAAAATTTAGTTAAGATTATGTTCTTTACCGCAAACATAGTGGATAGGAATAGGCAACTTGCGCGGACAAGTCAGGGCGTAAAAATGGCATTCTAAACCACGCCCAAGCCTGAAGCAGCAAAAGACATCCTCCGATGTCGTGTCTATCAGCACTCGCGGCCCTGCACAACTCCCTACACAGAAATACAAGTACTGTCGAACTCCAACTTAATTTACCAGCAACTTCAAAATCCCGCAAGTGCCGCAACCACAACATGTGAACTTTGTTGCGAGTTTTTTCGGCCACCAAAATTCCCCCGATGATCTGTAAGATATACGCCCGAGCATATGCCTACAATATGAAAAAAATATTAAAATATAATAATTTTATAATTTCATTACTACTAACAAAAAATTAATTTTTTTACCTTCTTCACATCTTCATTGGCTCCAGCAGGTAAATTAGAGAATTGTGTATGCAACCACTTCAGAGTCACGCATTCGCCCTATAATTTTTTTGGCTGATCCCCTAACAAATCCAGACACAAGCTCTCTCAATCGTCATTGGCGGCACCAGTGATAGCCTCCCCATCTACAGGCAGGCCAAGAATATGCGACACATCTTCTAATGTGATGGTCGCCTCACCACATGGTAAGTGAAAGGTATGTGTCTTTGGCCTCCACCTCTCCACAAGCACGTTGATTAAATCAACGTCTAATTTCGCACCTCCTCCAATAATCATCGACACATACCTAAATCCGACTTGGGTTATGTAATCGGCTAGACGAGGATCCGAGGCCGTCCTCATCCGAGTGATATAAACCTCCAACCGACGTTCTTCTCCATTCTACAAATAATTAAAGACGTACACAAATTAACAATCACATATTTGAATGTCACAAATTTTTATAGTGTACAATAAAATACTAAACACATTCTAATTTTACTAATTTTTATTCTATAAGTCAATACCAAAGATATATTCGAATTTAACTAATTTTCTTAGTCTAAAAATAAATTCTAAAGACATATTTGAATTTAACTAATTTTCTTAGTCTAAAAATAAAATCTAAAGACATTCGAATTTAACTAATTTTCTTAGTCTAAAAATAAAATCTAAAGACATATTCGAATTTAACTAATTTTCTTAGTCTAAAAATAAAATCTAAAGACATATTCGAATTTAACTAATTTTCTTAGTCTAAAAATAAAA
Source organism: Hibiscus tridactylites (assembly GCA_958450335.1). Classification (NCBI taxonomy): domain Eukaryota; kingdom Viridiplantae; phylum Streptophyta; class Magnoliopsida; order Malvales; family Malvaceae; genus Hibiscus; species Hibiscus tridactylites. Next base: position 92,575,690 of record OY288269.1, read on the forward strand.
TCTAAAGACATATTCGAATTTTACTAATTTTCTTAGTCTAAAAATAAAATCTAAAGACATTTTCGAATTTAACTAATTTTCTTAGTCTAAAAAAATTAAAGACATTCGAATTTTACTAATTCTCTTGGTCTAAAAATAAAATCTAAAGACATATTCGAATTTTACTAATTTTCTTAGTCTACAAATAAAATCTAAATACATATTCGAATTTTACTAATTTTTTGCTCTAAAAATAAATACTATTAACATATTCAAATCATGCCGGCAACACTAAATTAAATTTACATATTCGAATTAAAATAAAAAATAAAAGAAATACATTATTTTGACGATAATTGCATATGTATCCTTCATCTAATCTCAGCAAACCCGCCATTATCGCACTCGCTTCAAATTCGCGTTAAACTCAACTGAAACTTCAAATAAAAAAGTTGGAAAAAAATGAAAATTCTCTCCCAACTCCCCCAATTTATAGAGAAGACGCGTTCTGGAGGGGGAATTCAAACCGAATTCGCATCCTGCAGAACGCGAATTCGGTTCCCCAACCATCTGAATTTACCCCAATTTACTGCGATAATTTGGGGTAAATATCGTTGAATTTACCCCGTATTTCCAGTAGTAAAATGGATAGGAATTAGGTACTTATATTTGTCATCATGTTAGGTCAATTTCCATTCAATTTGTCCACAGCAACGTAACACAAATTCTGAAAAAGTGTTGAAATGTTATCAGCCATGCATGCAAATTCCGAAGACACTTGGTTTTATATTTATGAAGAAAAGTCATTTTCACGAGTTCACCAGTCAAAATTGGCTGCTCTTTTTAGATTTGCTTCTAACCAAAAATAAGTGGAAAAATACACTTTCGTTACCTACTTACTGTTTACGAACCAAGATGGATATCAAACTATACTAAATTACATTCACATCAAATTCAAAACGTGTGAAAATTTACTTTTATATCATTTTATAATATTTACCTTTTATCAAAATTTTCTTCCAACCTATCAGGTATTTTTGGGTTTATACAAAAAAAAAACAAATCAGATATTTCGGGTCAAATGGTAAATAGGAGTTTGTTGTTCCTTAGGTAAGTTATTATGTCTGAGATCTGAATGAAAAATTGATATTAAAAAAACTTTGTCTCTTATTTAGAGATATAATATGACTCCATTTTAGATATTTTTGGGACTCGTATAATTATTAAATATAAAGAGGGTCTCAAATAAAAAAAGGGTTTTTTTAACTCTAAAAGATTTAGGTGTAGAAACACAAGTTTCAAACTATAAAATAGTTTCTTTTACTATTCTTCTTGCTTAGTAATTCGTCTTTTTCAAGCAACTCTTCTTCACCACTAACTCTAATTTTTTTTGTTAGGAAAAATAGAAATGGTTTAGGTAAAAATATATCCATAGATATGTTAGTGTGTTAGGTTGTAACTGTGAACCAACATTCCAATGGACAATTTAGATTTCTTTCATATCCACCTTTGTTTAGTAAGCCCCCTAACAACAGGATTCGTTACTAATTATTTATTTATTTAAATAAATAAAAAGCTATTATCGCTATTTTTATGTTACTAAAATCAATAATAAGATTGAAGCACGAAAATTAGGTGAGATGATAAAAAAAATTACCTTAGCCACATAAAACAACTATAAAATTTGTGGTACCATAAAAACCTAAAAAAAAGTCTCAATAGAACTGTCTCAAGTCAACTATTTTGGCTGCATGGGAAATATTGTCTTAATAATTCAATGTCACCTTATTCTACACGGCAACAAATTACTGCACTCAGGAATTACAAATTGTCGCTAATATCCTTTAAACTATAATTAACCAATATGGTGAATATTTTTTTATTTAACTATATTTTAAGCTTTACATGATATGCTTAAATGACTTGAAAAGAGACGTGACATAAAGAAATTATGAAAAGTTGTTTCGGTCATTTGCTATGTCTCTATTGTCATCGAAATAACAATTATTATCGGTAAACTTTATTTTCTTTCCTTTAAATTATGATTTTAATGTGCCATAAATTATGGTGAATTTCAATCTATAAAAAGATTGTTATAAAGTCCATATTTGCTCGAAAGCAATATTTCTTCTTCGTCGAAAAATTCGACCATAGACTTTTTCCAATTTCAAGTTACGAAAATTCGTCTTGATCTAAAAAAATTATGGGAGGCATTCCTTGAAGTGAATGCAAAGCATGATGTTTATTCCATGCGGTTATCAATGATGGGGCATTCCCTGAAGTGAATGCAAGCATGATGCTTATTCCATGCGATTATTGGATTTGTTTCATTCCCTGAAGTGAATCAAAACATGATAAATCATTATTCAATTAGAGACACAATTTCGATATAATCCAAGTATATTGGTTGGACATCCCGTTCTGCGAGGCTACTGGTCTCAAAGAAAGTTTTTAAAGGACCTTGTGGACTGGTTTAACAATGTCGCGTACGAGGATTAAATCTTTGTTCTTTGTGATGAGGATATGTTAATACTTCACTTTTCACGAAAAAAATGTTGTCCTCACGTGAAAAAGTTTTAAAGGCCCACTGGCTCTACTCTATTCTCTAAAGTGAATGTGAGATTATATTATGAAAAGAATAAAAGTCACATTAGAAGTTGTGGTCGAGGTTATGAATATAGACATGGAAAATATGGTTATTTTAAGAATATTTTTACCCACCGGTAGTGAAGTTATAAAGATGACAAGAATGATAAAAATCATTCTAAGAAAATAAAATCCTTTTTACCAATGTGATGTTATAAATCATTGGTCTCGTACTTATCGTGCGTTGAAAAAACAACAACAATCATTGAATGATAAAGGAAAGAAAATAAAAGTAAATTTTGTTTGTGAAGATGATGAAGATGATATTGCTCCAACTCATTTGTACATTGTTTATTTCCTTATAACCCTCGAAGGAAATAAATCATCTTCTAGTTATTCTCATAACTTTGAAAAGAATTATTTATCTTTTATTTATTTTTGTTTTATGTTTATTTACTTTACACATTAATTATTTATGTTTTATATTTATATTTATTTATTTTGTTTAACATGATTACTTATCAAATACAATTTATGGTGACGATTTATGCTTAGCAGAAGCATAAGATATATATTTCCCATCTAAATGCAAGGAAAAATGTGAGTACTATATCTCAAAGTACAGAAAATGTTGATGCTCTAGAAAAACAATAAATTCTTGAGTGAAATCACATTATAAAAAGTGCAGAATTGCGAATATTGCAATAATTACCACTAGTGGTAATAATATTGTCACCACTAGAAGTAAAAATTTTAAGAGAGCAATATGAGTTCGTAAAATATCCCTTTGGGAATTATAGATAACATATGTTATCAATTGACATTTGAAATAAGTCAATGTGGATATAAGTTATGATAGCCAAAAAGTCAGTTGAAAGCTCTAGAAGAGCTATATATTGCCACCAAAAGATAATTTTTATTGAAAGTTTTGAAAGAACTAAATATTTCTATTCAAAGGAACAATTTTGATGGTCGTACTAGACGTGTACGGGTGAGATTGAATCACATGTTCTAGTTTACCAAATTCAGAAATGTATATACACAATTGTATATAGTTGGCATGATCGGTTAGACCACCATGATCAATAATGATGCGAAGCTATTGAGACTTATATGCACATTTATTAAAAAAACTAAAGTTCTTTTGGTACTTGTTCTCAAAGGAATTGATTAAATTCCACTTATTGAAAGAACACGAAGTTTTTGTGTTGCTTATTCTCAAAAAAAATTATTAAAGCTCCACTTACCAAAAGAACTTGAAGTTCTTGTACTAAAGCTAAGACTGCATGTCTTGCATATCTGAATGAAATATGAGCTCATATATCCGCAAATGTGAAAAGTTTATATGATTTTAGTAGATGCATCTACATTTTTTATCAACTTACAACCAGAAATTTGTGAGATTGATTATAAAAAGATTCAGATTATGCAGTTAGACTAGTCGACTTGCAAAAGCTAGTGGGTTTATATTTTAGGCTATATTAGTTGATACGAAGCCTATTGATTATGAAAAATACAGTTTAGCAAAATTTCAATTGGACGCCTCCCCTTTAATAGCTAAACTATGAGAACAAATGAATCATTATTTATATGTTGTTTCCATATAGCAACACTTATACGCATCAAGCCAACTAGTTATAATAAATTCTCCGTTATGATTGGTTTTTGGTCAGAGGCCATACATTTTCCATTTTATAATTTTTGAATGTGCGAAATGAATTGCTCCACCACAATGCATAAAATGGGTAAATAAAAAAGGTTGAGAATATATATTAAGTACGAGTCTCCTTTTATGTTTAAACTCTTAAACATTAATTGTAGAATCATTTAGAAGATGATTTTTCTCAACATTAGGGGAAAGAATAATCAACCGGATAAAAAAAGAAAACGAATTATCATCATCTAGATCCTCAAATATAAACTAAAAGTTCATAAGATAATTCAAGTTATTGTATGTCAACTGCCAGACATATTTACTAACTTAATGAGAGTAATCAAGTCTCATATACCAGCTAAAAATGCTCTAATTTTAAATTACATGTTAGAGCGAATGAATGTAAATCATGCCTGAAGCATGATAGTTGAAATTGGTTGCAATGATAAAAAATCTCGTAAATAGAAAGTAGTATGAGATGGTCATATATTGGAGGCAGGTGCTCCTAAAGAGACCCAAGACATAACTAATAATAAAACTCTTGAAGAGTTTCAAGTACCTGAAATAAAGATTGAAATCTTGAAGAGATCTCGATGAGTTATGTCACTACGAGAATGAAACCAGAAAATAGAAAAATTATCGACAACGATTTTGCAAATAAATTTACATAGAATACTTCTGTAGAAGTAAAGAAAGAAAACGAGGATATTGTATAAGAATATATAGATGTTGAAATGATTGGCCAATATAGAAAGACGCTTTGAACTTCCAAAAGTGAAGTATTTGGACTAGCAGTCCAAACACCTAAAGGTGTATTTCAAGTGAGGCACAAATGAGTAGTCGTAAATACGACTTGACTTATGATTTATGAAGAGTTTTAATTTTTTCATGGTGGATGTAATTAATTTGGCAGTTATGAAATATATTAAACGCGTCTAATTATTTATGGATCCTTATTTATTCTTAAAGGATTTAAAATGCTAGAAGCATTTAGAAATTTTTGAGAAAATTTATTTAGACATGTCTCATTGAATATTTTGGCGCATTTGATATAATCGCCTTAGTGAGTACTAATTGAGGAAATATTGCAAGAATGATCAGATTTCTTTATGTATTTTGTAAAGGAGTTTTGGATCAAGATTCATTATGATAATTTGAATTTCATTAAAACTCCTAAAGAGCTTCAAATTGGAAACTCATGAAGAACTTTCAAAGCATTTGATGAAAGTATATATTTGAGAAAAAGAATCTTGAGATGTGGTTTTGTCTCGATCTAAAGATCGAACACTTAAATATGCGTTTTTGTCTATGAATGGACATAAGTTGAAAGAATCTTAAAGAAGATTCAATATAGATAAAACATATCTATTGTAAGATTATTGGATGTGAATAAAGATAATTATATCTTTTCTTGGTCTTGAGGCACCATATATTAGTTGGTCAAGAAATATTCATGGATATACAAAGATCAACCTTTAGATCTTCAAACATTCGTTGATGTCTCCTCAAATATCGTAGAAATAATTGTTATGCACGAGGCAAGCCAAAGATGTGTTTGGTTAAGACCATTGACCCAACATATCCAAAAGATAGGTGGATTTACTTTCACAAGATATGATACATAGCTATCTTGTGTGAAGATAATGCAAGATGTATATCTCAATTTGAAAGGTAGATACATCATGGAACATATTACTCCAATATTTCATCCCTCGTGATCTTTAGAAAAATAATATTCAAGATTGAATTATGAAGATTCAAAGATCTTTTGTGATGTTTTCATGAGGGAGAGTAAATACGCGTTGCACTCTTTTTCTCTTAATCGATGTTTTGTTCCAATGGGTTTTCTTAGTAAGGTTTTTAATGAGGCAACATGTTATGCGTATCAAAGATGTGTGTACTCTTTTTCCTTCACTAAAGAATTTTTTTCTCACTGGGTTTTTATCTTAGTAAGGTTTTAACGAGGCACATTATCTTCATAGACATCCAAGGGGGAGTGTTATGAATATTTATCTATGTGGATGTCTACCATGATTAGATTTTTATCTAAAGAGTTTGATTTATTTATTATTAGGAATATTATCTTTAGACGAAGGCATTGTACACAATTCTAGTTTGGATAATAATATGAATCTTCCTCTTTCTCTCATCTCTTTATTCTTTTATACTTGTTCGTTGTTCTTCATTATTTTGTTCACAACATTTTATTTATTTTTTTGTATAAAAATATTTTTATTACATACTATTAATCACAACCATCGATTTTCTATAATTCAACGATTCAAAAAATATATAGAACTCTTGAGTTTTACATGCCGTCAACATCCATTGATACTAAAATAAAATATTTTTATGCATGCGTTTTAAAGAATTTCTATAAATTAATTTTTTGAATTCATTTGATGTTTGATAATATATTATTTCATTCAAAGTTAATAAATTAAATAGGAATATATCATTAAATCTTGTTTAAAAAATAACTTCTTTTACACAGATATAATAAAATTTATTTTATTAATGAATAGAGATCTTCTATTTTTTTGGTGTTTTTGTATGTGTTTTATCAAAAAATTAAATTTAAAATTAAAATATAAAAATTACATTTTTAGTATTAAAACATACAATTGGCACCGAATAAGGACAACAAGTTTTTATTCTTCATTAATGTTGTATAAATTTATATACAGTTAGCCAGACTCTTGATAATAATAAAAGAATTATTTTTACACATAATCTATGTACACAACCTATCTATTTTAATTTTAAATCTTAAAATTTGAAAAGAAAATCATTCGATACATATATTGTGTAGTCTACACAATTCTTTTTGATTTAGGGGTTATGGATTTAATTTATAGAATTTAGATTTTAGGGTTTATGATTAGAATTTAAAATTTTAGTTTTAGAGTTAAGAATTTATATTTAGTTTTTAAATCCTAACTGTATAGATTTGTGTAAATTATTTTACATAACATTATATAAAAATTCTATCTAAAATTTAAAACCATTAATTCTTTTTTTAGAATTGAAAATGAAGAAACCAGAACAGCTAAAACTAACAGACTTGTATAAAGTAGACAATATGTATATTAAATCGTTTTAAAAATAATAAAATTAAAAAGGAAAGAAAGATGTGAACGCACGATTGTGACAAATGATATGATTTTACATTTGTTTATACAATTTGCATATGCAAACAGGTCAACAACCAAATTTGGGTTTTATCTTACCCTAAACCGTACAATCAAGTGGCACTCATTGTTTAATCACCTGTTCCTCTTCAACTTTGAAGCTTTTGAGTATTAAACACATTTGTGGCTGATTAAAAAAAAAGGGGAAAACATATTTGAGAAAATTAAAGAAGAAGAGAATATTTGTGGTAGGACAGCACTACATCAGCTTTCATATTATTAGTCAAAACTCAAAACCTATTTTAGTTGGCGTGCTGACCACCACATTATTCCGACTCTATTTTATTTTATTAACTATTAATATTTTATTTATTTATTAATTAATTCGAATTAAATATTATAGAGATTTATAATGATTACTCTAAATTTAAACTTTTTTATTAATCCTTAACTTTGGTTCCATTTCATTTAACCCTCCTTTTTCAACGAAAGTTTCGCCTATTTACACCCGCATGATCCCCAACATAAGGGTAGATCAGTCATTCCAAAGTTAATAAAATATGCTATGCTTGTGCTTACTTAGAGGTTTTTAACAACTCTGTTTTCTTTCTCCATTGTTCTTCGTTTTTTCTCTCTCTCTCTCTCGAATTTCTCCCTTTTTGGTTTGATATTAAGTAAAAAACTAAAAAATCAAACTAAAGAAGTTCAAAAAAGATGAAAAAGGGTTAAAGCAATTTCTTTTGAAGCTCACTTCGTTTTAAAAAAAGAAAAACAGAGTTAATTTCATTGCAGTCATTGAAGAACAAGACGAAGGTAAGCTCATAAAGTGCTTATAATTAAACTCCCCTCCTTTTGCTTTTTTTGTATTGAGATTTGCAAGTATCAAATATTTACTCATTTTAATCTGTTAATCATAGTGAAGCTCTGTTTTTGTTGTGTCTTCTTCTTTTCAGGTAACTCATGATTGCTCTCTTTCCTATTGGAGAATCCGAAGATGATGAAGTTATACTTATCAATAACAGTAACAGTTTTTTTCCTTATCTCCCATGCAAACTCAGTTGAATCGGAGAACAACAATTGCCAACACTCCTGCGTAACCGGCAATTCCACAAGATCCCTACCATTTCCATTCGGATTCTCATCGGGTTGTCCGATTCAACTCAATTGCAGCTCAAGTACCGGGGTCGCAGTCGGAGACTTCCATGTCTTGAACGTAACTTCCACCGACATCATCGTTGACCTTCCCGACAAATGCGACCGACAGCTTGCTTCGCTGGCCGTTCTTTTCGGCGGAAACTACGCGCTTTCGGCTGCCAATTATCTTCTGCTCGGAAACTGTTCCAAGCCCTTACAAACTCCTTGTGAAATAAGCACAACGTTTCTAGAAAGATCGTTCAGAGTCAAACCTTGCGTCGCTAAGAGCGATAATATGAGTTGTTTAACCGGCAGACATGGTAGGCCGCGGTTGCTGAGTTTCGAAGAAGTTAATAATACGCAGTGCCGCTTCTTGTTTTCGTCGACTATGATTTTAGCCGACCCGGCGAGTGACTCGGCATTTTCATTGGAGATGGGGAGAGTTAAATTGAAATGGTGGCTCAAAGGAGAGTGTAATTGTGATACAAATGCCGGTTGTACCAAAGTTAAGAATGGTAACAAAACGGTGGGGTTTCACTGCCTTTGCAATGAAGGGTTTGAGGGCGATGGATTCAAAGAAGGCGGCGGTTGCCGGCGAGGTTAGTCAAATCTTTTTTCATATCAATAATTATGTTTGTTTTTTACTTGGAATTTAGATTACCAATTTTCAGCAGAATTGCTATCCGAGTCATGGAATTTGAATTGGTTGCCCACCTTCATGCTTCTTTTGTAGTTTAAATTGTTAGGATGATATTGAATATTATAGCTTGTGATTTGGTAATTGGATAAATCACTAACTCCTCTTTTCTGATTGCTATCCTTATCAGTTTCCAAGTGCAATGCTTCAAAATTCATGTCCGGAAAATGTGGGAGTACAAGAGTAGGTGTTCTAGTCGGAGGAGGTAATTAGGCAACAAATCACCATAATTGTAGAATGTGGAGTGTTGTTTTTCAGTTTCTGTATTGCGTTATTCGAGTAAGCAATGAAGCATGTTGTTTTGTTCTCAGGGCTCGTGGCCGGGGCTTTGCTGATGGGTGGTGTGGTTCTTTTATGCTGCTATGTTCGACGGTGTTGTAATTTTTCAAATAAACAGATGAATGCAAAGCGGCGCCTATGTGAAGCTACCGGCAACATGCGTGTTCCTTTGTATGCATATCGAGAGATTGAAAGAGCTACTGATGGCTTCTCTGATAAACAGAGGTTGGGGAATGGAGCCTACGGGACAGTGTATGCTGGAAAACTCCGCAATGATGATTTGGTTGCTATAAAAAGGTTCAGATATAGAGACCCTGATAGTATTGAGCAAGTAATGAATGAGATAAAGCTCCTTTCCTGGGTCAGTCACCCGAATCACGTCCGCCTCTTAGGTTGCTGCATCGAGGAGGGTGAACCGATCCTGGTGTACGAATTCATGCCTAACGGAACTTTATCCCAGCATCTACAGAGAGAGAGAGGTGAAGGACTTCCGTGGACAGTACGGCTCACCATCGCTGCTGAAACTGCTAAGGCTATCGCCTACCTTCACTCTGTGAATCCGCCAATTTTTCATCGAGATATAAAGTCTAGTAATATACTCTTGGATTACAACTATCAATCCAAGGTAGCTGATTTTGGTCTTTCCAGGCTTGGGATGACCGAGTCATCCCACATCTCAACTGCGCCTCAAGGAACACCAGGGTATCTTGATCCTCAATACCATCAGTACTTCCATCTTTCAGATAAAAGCGATGTTTATAGTTTCGGGGTTGTGCTTATTGAGATAATAACTGCATTGAAAGTGGTCGACTTCTCACGTCCTCATTCTGAGGTAAACTTGGCTGCACTCGCTATCGACCGGATAGGAAGAGGCTGCATGGACGAAATAATCGATCCATACCTCGACCTGCATGGGGATGCTTGGACACTGTCATCAATTCATAATGTGGCGGAGCTTGCCTTTAGATGCCTTTCTTTTCATCCAGACATGAGACCAACCATGCTCGAAGTTGCGGAAGAGCTCGAACGCATCAGACTCAGCGCTTGGGTTCCATGTATGTGTATCGAATCACCTTCAGCTTCCTCTTGTCCGTCCTCTGACGACGAAAGTGAGACATCTTCAAGTACAAAGACAGTAATCGGAAAGTCTATGATTGTCGAAAGCCGGAGGTTGATGAGAGGGAACTGTTTAGCTTCATTGGATGACGTTAAAACTAGCTCCCCTGTTTCAGTCCAAGATCACTGGTTAAGTGAGCAAAGCTCATCTTCAACAAATAGCTTCGTGGGTAATGCATCTCAGAGAGAATGAGTTGCACCTTACAAAAATCAGCACTAATTTGATAATTATGTTTGTAGGATCAATGATTCAATAGGATCTTTTGTTTGATTTATGAGAATTTAAAACCACTGTTTTGATTATTCCATAGGATCAATGATTCAATAGAAAAAAATTAATTTCTTTGGCCTCCATTTATTCAGGGATTTAGATTTTTTTCTAAAGAGATATAGAAAGTTGGGGTGTGTTGAAATTTTGAGTTCAAGGGTCTAGTCCAATGGCACACGTCTACGTGTTTTCTTCTTCATTCACTTAATAACTATTGAGTTAAAAGATTATACTTAAGGCTCGTAAAATTTAGTATCTAATCAATGTGAGATTTTGCATTACTAAATCGCACATTATTTAAATATTAATATTCTTTAACAACTAGCAAATAGCTGACAATTTATAGTGAATTATATCAGTTGATAGCTCACAAAAGATTATATTAATTGGTTGTATAAAAGTGTTTGTTAAGATTAATTGATACTTGTTTGTAGGCCTGTAAATGAACCGAACGAACACGAACGAGGGTGTGTTCATGTTCGTTCGTTTAACTTTAACTGAACAAATGAACGAACACGAACATAAACAAACACAAAATTTCTTGTTCGTGTTCGTTCATTAAGGAATGTAGCTTGTTAGTGTTCGTTCATGTTCGTTCGTTTAAATGATAAACGAACATAAATGAACACAAAAGAATATATATAATTTGTTAAATATTTAATATTTTTTGTTAGTTCGATTAATTCAGTTAATTAACCGATTTTAAACCGAATTAATCAATAATTGAAATTTGAAAAAACTCTTAATCATTAGCCGAAACCTAAAATTATCTAATAGATTAACCAATTTTATTTTGGTTCGGTCGGATAGTTCGGTTTAACCGAATAATGAACACCCCTATATATATGTGAATAAATTTAAATGAATATAAACGAACATAAACAAACATAAACGAACGGATTACCAAACGTTCACGAACATAAATGAACGAACAAGTCCTTTGTTCGTGTTCGTTCATTTATTTAAACGAACAAAAAATCATGTTCATGTTCGTTCGTTTAATAAATAAACGAACTTCCCGCCGAACGGTTTGTTGAACGTTCGGTTCGTTTACAGCCCTAATTGTTTGCTTATTTGAACAAACAAAATATTATATTAGGACATAATTATATTCAATACTTATTTAAATAGTTTATTGGTTATCAATATTTGGTATATATACTAGATGAGATAGGATTCTCTTATACTATGTACAACTTGAAAGTTTTACACATTTTTAACTATTGGATGAAGGCAAACGGATGACCGAAATTAACAATGGGAAATGGAAAGATTATTACAAGAAAAAATAAGAACATATTATTTATCATTAAAAATGTGTAAAAGTGATTAAGTTTTACATACTGCAAGTTGGTATTAACTCATAGTGGATTATAAAAATAATTATTTTTTTTAGAATTTAACATTACTATGCATATTTAAAGGATGTATATATTAATTTATTATTTACAAAATTATGTTTTAATATAATTTTGTTAATTATTAAATTTAAATTATATTTGAAGCATATATTAATCTTATATATGAGAAATTTGTTGTGAATAAAATAAAGAAGAACAAGAATAAGAACAAGAACAACAAAGAGATGAGAGAAATAGGGATATTTGTATTATTCTCAAATATAGACTTATATACAATGCCTTCAATGAATCATCTATTTATAGGCATAAGAAGTACATAATACATTAAACTCTAATTCATAGAGATAATATTCCTAATAATAAATAAATCAAACTCCTTTGATAAAGTTCTAATCATGATAGACATCCACATAGATAAATATTCATAACACTCCCCCTTGGATGTCTATGAAGATAATGTGCCTCGTTAAAACCTTACTAAGATAAAAACCCAGTAGGAAAAAAATTCTTTAGTGAAGGAAAAAGAGTACACACATCTTTGATACGCATAACATGTTGCCTCATTAAAATCCTTACCAGGAAAACCCTTTGGGACAAAACCTCGGTTAAGGGAAAAAGAGTGCAACGCGTATTTATTCCCCCTCATGCAAACATCACAGAAGATCTTTGAATCTTCATAATTTAATCTTGAATATCATTTTTCTAAAGATCGTGAGAGATGAAACTTTGAAGTAATATGTTTCATGATGTATCCACTTTCAAACTGAGATATACATCTTGCGTTATCTTTACACAAGATAGCTTTTATCATATCTTGTAAAAGTAAATCCACATATCTTTTGGATATGTTGGGTCAATAGTCTTAGCCAAACACATTTTTTGGCTTGCCTCATGCACAACAATTATTTCTACGACATTTGAGAAGGCATCAACGAATGTTTGAAGATCAAAATGTAATGATCTTTGTATATTCATAGATATTTCTTGACCAACTAATATATAGTGCTTCAAGACCAAGAAAAGATATAATTATTTTTATTCACATCCAACAATCTTACAACTATTGGGATACTCAATAGATATGCTCTATTTATATTGAATCTTCTTTAAGATTCTTTCAGCTTATGTCTATTCATAGACAAAAGAAATATATAAAAATGCTCGATCTTCAGGTCGAGATAAACTTGATGTCAAGATTCAAGTACTTGTATTGAAAGTACTTCACGAGTTTCCAATTTGAAGCTCTTTAGGAGTTCTAAAATTATCATAATGGATCTTGATCCAAACTCCTTTATAAAATACATAAGAAAATCTGATCATTCTTATAGTATTTTCTCAATTAGTATTCACTAAGGCGATTATACCAAATGCGCCAAAATATTCATGAGACATGGCTAAATAAATTTCCTCAGAAATTTCCAAATGCTTATAGCATTTTAGATCCTTCAAGGATAAATATGGATCCACAAATAATTAGACGCATGCAAAATTTTCAAAACTGCCAAAGTAATTGCATCCACCATGAAGTAATTAAAACTTTTCATAAATCATAGTTCAAGTCGTATTTACGACTATTTATTTGTGCCTCACTTGCATTACACCTTTAGGTGTTTGGACTGCTGGTCCAAATACTTCTATTTTAGAAGTTCAAAGCGTCTTTCAACATTGGCCAATTCAATATCTATACTTCTGGATAGATTTTATACAATATCCTCGATTTCTTTCTTTACTTCTATAGAAGTATTTTATGTAAAATTGTTTGTAAAATCGTTGTCGACAACTTTCCAATTTTCTGGTTCCATTCTCGTAATGACATAACTCATCGAGATCTCTTCAAGATTTCAATCTTTATTTCAGGTACCTGAAACTCTTATAGAGTTTTATTATTTGTTATGTCTTGGGTCTCTTCAGAAGCACCCGCCTCCAATATATGACCATCTCATATTACTTTCTATTTACGAGAATTTTGATCATTGGAATCATTTCAACTATCATGCTTCAGGCATGATTTACATTCTCTCGCTCTAACATGTAATTTAAACTTAGAGCATTTCAGCTGGTATATGAGACTTAATTACTCTCATTGGGTCAGTAAATATGTCTGGCGGTTGACATGTAATAACATGAATTATCTTATGAACTTCTAGTTTATATACGAGGATCTAGATAATGATAATTCATTTTCCTCTATCCAGCTGATTATTATCTCCCCTGATGTTGAGAAAAATCATGTCATAAATGATTCTCCAATTAATGTTTAAGAATTTAAACATAAAAGAAGACTCGTACTCAATATATATTCTCAACCTTTTTTATTTACCCATTTTGTGCGTTGTGGTGGAGCAATTCATATCGCACATTCAAAAATCATAAAATGGGAAATGTATGGTTTCTGACCAAAAACCAATCATAACGGGGAGTTTATTATAACTCGTTGGCTTGATGCGTATAAGTGTTGCTATATGGAAACACCATATAAATAATAACTCTTTTATTCTCATAGTTTAGCTATTAAATATGAGGCATCCAATTGAAATTTTGCTAAACTATATTTTTCATAATCAATAGGCTTTGTAACAACTGATATAGCCTAAAACATAAACCCACTAGCTTTTCAAGACGAATAGTCTAACTGCATAATCTGAATCTTTTTAAAATCAATCTCACAAACTTCTGGTTGTAAGTCGATAAAACAATGTAGATGCATCTACTAAAATCATATAAAACTTTCCACATTTGTGGATATATGGGCCCATATTTCGTTCAGATATGCAAGACATACAGTCTTAACTTCAGTACAAGAACTTTAAGTTCTAATTCTTTTGGTAAGTGGGATCATCTATATTCTTTGAGAACAAACAACACAAGAACTTCATGTTCTTTTTAGTAAGTGGAATTTAATCAATTCCTTTAAGCAACACAAGAACTTCACGTTCTTTAATAAGTGGAATTTAACCCATTCCTTTGAGAATAAGCACCACAAGAACTACAGGTTCTCTTAATACATGTGCATGTAAATCTTAATAATTTATGCACCATTATTGATCAGGATGGTCTAACCGATCATGCCAACTATATATATGTGTGTATATATCTCTGAATTTGTAAACTTCTTGTTTACCATAACATGTAATTCAATCTTACTCGTACATGTCTAGTACGACCATCAAAATTGTTCCTTTAAATAGGAATATATTTAGCTCTTTCGGAGCTTTCAATTGAAATTATCTTTTGGTAGCAATATATAGCTCTTCTAGAGCTTTCATCTGACTTTTTGGCTACCAAAATTTATATCCATATTGGCTTATTTCAAATGCCAAATGATAACATATGTTTGCGATCTCATATTGCTCTCTTTATGACTTTAACGAGTATAATGCACTGTGAATATGGAATAAAGTTCCATTTGACAATAACATATTTGCTCAACCAGAGCCTTTTGTGATATTAGTACTTCCAAATATAGTACTCACATTATTCCCTTGCATTTTAATTGAGAAATGCATAATTGTGCACCTTTCAAAATGTGCTTTGTTTCATTTACTTCAGGTAATGAAAATATGTACTTTGTATCATTCACTTCGAGGAATGAAAAATATAAAATATAGCACATCATATCAAGTCGATTATCTATCAGAGATAAACTTTCAAGTGCTCTTCCGAAGTATTGATATTTTAGTACTTTGAGAAATACTACTCATATTTCCCCTTGCATTTAAATGGGAAAAATATTTCTTATGCTTAAGTACAATATGAGCACTTGCATTATCTGGTAGGCATAAATAGCCACAATTCTAGGCATAAATAGCCACAATTCATTGTATATTTTATTCCGGAAGTAATCATATTCTTCAAATAATAAATTAACATAAAACGTAAATAAATAATATGTGAAATAAATAAACATAAAGCAAACTAACATAAATAATAAATAAAACGAATTAACATAAAAAAAAATAAAAAAACCAATTATTCATGTTAGAGGTTATAAGGGAAATAAAATAAATGGTAAATTATTCCCTTCAAGGGTTATGAGAAAATTAACAATATCCAATTGAGTTGGACCAATAACGCCATAATTATTTTCGCCATAAACAAATTTTGTTTATATTTTATTTCATTTATCATTCATGATTATGGATAAAGTCCATAATATTTTGACGTTTGACAAGTACGAAACCAATGGTTTATAACATCACCTTAGAATGATCTTTATCACTCTTGTCATCCTTATAACTTCGCTACCAGCGGGTAGAAGTATTCTTAAAACGACTATATTTTTCATGTGTATATTCATAGCCTCGACCACGACCACAACTTTTAATGTGATTTTTTTTATTCCTTCCATAATATAATCTCACATTCACTTCAGGGAATGGAGTAGAGCCAGTGGGCCTTTAAAAACTTTTTCACATATCCTTATCACAAAGAACAAAGATTTAATCCTCGTACGCGGCATTGTTAAACCTGTCCACAAGGTCCTTTAAAAACCTCCTTTGAGACCAGTAGCCTCGTAGAACGGGATGTCCACCCAATTATATTTGGATTATATCGAAATTATGTCTCTAATTGAATAATGATTTACCATGTTTGCATTCACTTCAGGGAATGAAATAGATCCAATAATCGCATGGAATAAACATCATGCTTGCATTCACTTTAGGGAATGCCCCATCATTGATAATTGCATGGAATAAACATCATGCTTGCATTCACTTCAGGGAATGCCCCATCATTGATAATCGCATGGAATAAACATCATGCTTTGCATTCACTTCAAGGAATGCCTCCCATAAAACTTTTTTTGGATCAAGAAGAATTTTCGTAACTTGAAATTGGGAGAAGTCTATGGTCAAGTTTTTCAACGAAGAAGAAATATTGCTTTCGAGCAAATATAGACTTTATAATAATCTTCTTGTAAATTCAAAATCATCATGATTTATCGCATTTTAAAATAATAATATAAAGAATAAAAATAAAACCAAAATTTACCGATATTGATTTTTCTCTCGTGGACAATGGAGACATAGCATATGACCGAGATAGCTTCTCATAGTCCCTTTATATCACATCTCTTTCCAAGCCATTTAAGCATATCATGTAAAACTCAAAACACGGTTAAAAATATTAACTTTTACCAAATAAAATGACATAAATAATAATATGAAAAATATCAAATATAATCATATAAGTAAAAGTATGAATAAGCATACCGCTAATTAACCCTTTTAGGAACAAGAGAAAACACACGTAATTTACACCAAACGCAACCTCTTCGTCTCTATCGATTCGTCTTTTGGTTTGTGAGAAGCCACAAATTTATCTCTTTCTAATGTTCGAATAAAATCAAACATACTTCCAAAATTTTCAAAAATTAAAACAAAGTTAAAATATAAAGAGAAAGACAATCGATAACTAAAAAAAATAAGGAGAAAAAAAACTTATCTTTGGTTTATTCTATAATTGAATTCTTCCCGGTAACTTCTTTTGAATTATAACGATGAAGACCTCAGTTGATTAGAGTCCCGTGCTGATAACCTGTTGTGAATAAAATAAAGAAGAACATGAATAAGAACAAGAAGAACAAAGAGATGAGAGAAAGAGGGAGATTTGTATTATTCTCAAATATAGACTTATATACAATGCCTTCAATGAATCATCTATTTATAGGCATAAGAAGTACATAATACATTAAACTCTAATTCATAGAGATAATATTCCTAATAATAAATAAATCAAACTCCTTTGATAAAGTTCTAATCATGATAGACATCCACATAGATAAATATTCATAACAAAATTTAAATTATATATGAGAATATATTTTAGTTCAAAAGCATATGTGAGTTAATTAAATATAATAATTCTTTTTATAATATCAAAGACAAAAGAGTATTTATAACTATTATATCTATCCTCTAAACTCAAAACATTCCTTTTAGAAACATCTTCAATTTTAGACGATTCATCTTAATTCCTTGTTACAATTCACAATCCTCTATTTACCAAACAATCAAATTAGTATATTTAACTGTTCAATCCTCTAAAAGTAGTTCAATCCTTTGATTTTAACTTAAAATTATATTTACCAAATTTGGTCATTGATTCTAACATATCTTTAAATATAGACTTTAACCAGACACTCATTAAGTGATGGTAAAAACAAACTCTTACACGTACATCATTGTTACCACTAGACTCAGCTTAAGCACAGACTAACATATGTTAAAGACACGTATTGTGTGAATTTTTTCTTTTTGGATAAAATTTATTAAAAAAATTGATAAAAAATTTTACGTGGTATTTTTTAATTCGGTTCTCCATTCTTTTTTTTGGATAAGTGTGTGTTTTATTATCCAAGACAAAATAGGAAAACTTGTAACAGTACAATGATCCTATATTCAATGCATTTGGGCAACCATCCTCTTAGGGAATTCCTTGAATTGTACAGAGGATACTATTTACATCATCGGTCATAATATTTTTCCTTTGAACTTTTGTACATACAACTTTCTTTATACAAGCTAACAAACCATCACAATCCCTACTAGTACCTCTATACCTCCTACGATTCCTTTTCTCCCAAATGTAATACACATAGGAACAACATGCTAGTTTAAGAATGAACACGATCAATGATTTACCCTTTAATCGAGTGCATAACCATTTCATCTCATCCTTCCAATTCTGCATCCTTCTAGAGAGGCCACACATACCAAAGACAGTCTCTCATATATGCAGGGCAATCAACAAATAGGCGGTTTATGGTTTCTGATGCAGTTTCACACAATATACAGTGGTTCTTTAGATTCATCCCCATACTTTGCAATCGATCAAGCGTGGGTAGTCGATCTAATATAACCATCCATAGCATCACAAAGTGCCTTGGCACATGGAACCCAAACCAAACAAGTCTACGCCATCTGACTTTTGTTCTAGACTCTCAAATTTCATTTTATATTTTTTCCTACCTTGGACACTCCAATAGGAATAAGAGCCTGCAAAATAGGTCTGAGTTTTAACATTTTCTTAAGGTAAAATTAAAATGTGCTTTACTTTCCACAACCCATAGATCCCTACCCTTAAAAGCATAGATTTTAACCCCAAGCAATCTATAAGGATCCTTCATTAGAGAGCAGATCCTTAACTAGGTGAATTAAGCATGCCTTATTTCATGCACAAAGATCCTTCACACTAAGCCCTCCTTCACCTTTAGGATTGCAAACTATTCTCCAGTTGACACGGGCGCCTGAAGTCGAGACATCCTGCCCTTTTCGAAAGAATCTCATGTAGAGCCTTTTAATTTGTAAAATCCACCCCCTTTCGTAGGAGAACTTGCCTACTCTAGTAGTTCACAATGCTAAACACAACAACATTTATGAGCTGTAATCGACCAACATAACTAAAATGCTTATTTGACCACTGCCTCAATTTAAGTTCCACCTTTGTTAAGTTGATCAAATGATGGCTAATCACCAATAGGGGGTGAATTGGTGGAATAAAAATTGAAGGATGCAAATGGATAACTTAAAAATGAAGACTGCAATTTTAGACTGGTTCAAGCTTCGAACAAGCTCTACATCCACTACCTCAGCACCCTACTGAGGATTTCAACAATTTACTAACTTGAATTCGTCCCCTTTTCTCGGCTTAGGAGGAAACCTTACAAATCGATCAATCTCTCTACTCAAAGATTGATCCAATATCACTCTTTTACAAAGGAAGATTGCCAAACTTTGTATGTACCTCTCAAAGGCTAATTGTTTACCCAATTACACATAAACACTCCCCAAACTCTAAAAAGATTTACAATGAAAATTTTTAAATGAGTTGGGTATAAGAATTTGACTCTAAAGGCACAAAGGTTTGGATTGAGTGCTTTGATGTTGCTTGAAGGTTCAATAGCGTTTGTTGTAGCTTTGGAGACTTGTTTTATACATTCTCATTGATTTCTAGCTGTTTGGGTGGTTGAGATCATCAATAGAGCCGTTGTGGCTCTATCTTTTCTCCATAAATGTTGTTCTGCAATTACCCGTATCGGAACACGAGGCCCTATATTGAAACATACACCAAAAAAAGAAAGAGTCGTTGTGTGTAAAAATGGCCCATATCGAAACGGTTATAGGTTGTATCGAAACAGTTTGAAACTGTAAAATGGTAAAATGAGGGTCGTATCGAAATGAATAAGGGTTGTATCAAAACGTTTTGAAACTGTAAATGGGTGTTTCGAAACAGCCTAGGGGTGTATCGAAACACTTAACCAAATCTTCAATAATTAGTTTCTGACAAGTAATGGCTAGTTCATTTAATGCCCAATTTTAAAATTACTTAACCCCTGTATCGAAACGAGCATGAGCCGTTTTGAAACAACACTTAAAAAACAATAGCCCAAATGAAGGTCGTATCAAAATGAGAATAGGTCGTATCGAAACAGACGTTTTCAGTGACAAAACGTATCGAAACACTTTGAGGGTGTTCGAAACACCTGGGCAATTTTTTATATTTCGGCTTTGAAACACTTAGAAAAACTTATGGGGTTGAAGTTTTGACTTCAAAACATTTTAAGTATAAATTTTACTTGTCAAAATCAAGTATTTTGATTACTTAAAAATTATTTACTTTGCAATTTAGTCCTTAGATTATTTGTTATATCAAAATCAAATATTGGTTTTACAATCTCCCCTTTTTTATATAACAAAATCAAAGTAAATTTTTAAGTAAACCCCCTATATTTAAGCTCAGTTTTGAAAAAAAAAGATTCTCTAAATTTTTTTGATTTTGCAACATTCTGTTTTAGACAAGAAAATTTATAGAGTTTCTCTAAAACACACTACACACTTAACAAAAATTTCAAGTTTCTCTTGCAAAAGATGAGCAGGTCATCAACAAAGCATAAATGTGTAAGCTTTATTTTCTTTTTCGGTAGCAATATCAACCAAGCAAGAAAGCACATTCATGAAAAAAATAAAAAGATAAGGAAAGAGAAGATCTCTCTGCCTAATCCCCTCCTACTTCTAAAAAAACCACTAAACTTCCATTTATAGTAATGGAAAATCTACCCAAGTAATTCAATTTGTAATATAGTTTCTAAACCTCTCAGGAAACTCAATAACTTTCAAAATCCTGATCACAAACTTTCAATTCAAAAAGTCAAACACCTTATGTAAGTCTACTTTCAGGGCACACTTAAAAAAATCAGTTTCTTTCCATAGCCCTTGACCAATTCTTGGCAAGCAAGGTATTATCAATAATATTTCAGCCTTTTACAAAGGTAAATTAATTTGAAAAAATTTAGCTTGGCAGAAAAATAATCAGTTTATTAACCATTTTTTGTAACAATCTTATAAACTACAGAACAACAAGAAATGGGCCTAAATTTATTGACTCTACACGCATTAAAGACTTTAGGGATAAAAGTGATGGTCGTTGTATTAAAAGCCAACAAGAAAGTATAAAACTAAAAAAATTCTTACAATTGCTATGAAATCATCTCCAACTGTATCTCAACTCTCCAGCCATTTTAAAAGATCATGAAGTATAACCATCTAGTCCGGTGGCCTTGTCCTTTATTCTAATTAAAAATTGCAGCCTTAATTTCCTCATTAGTAACATCCGTAAGTAGTGTATCTTGTGCACTAGGAGGAATGAATACTTGGAGGATATCTTTCAAATCAGTAACACTACATCTATTGACCTCCTTATCAACAATCCCAATTTGATTAGTAAACAACTAAGTTAAGTTTTCAACCATACTATCAAAAGTATTAAGCCCGTGCCCAAGATCATTTTGAAGAAAATGAACAGTATTTTTCTTCTTTTTATCGGCCACTACATTATAAAAAAATAGTGCATTGATCCTCATCATTTAGCCATTTAAGTTTTGTCTTTTGTTTATAAAAATGAGCTCAACTTTCTCCAACTCTACAAGCTTAATTTCCAATTGTTTTTCGGCTATAATAAATTCTCAAGTAGCAAACAAAGTCAAATTAGCAAGCTGCAATGCCTTTAATTTTTCTCTCTTCTCAGTCATTTTAATTGTGATATCAACATAATGTGATTGATTGAGTTCCCTCAAATGAGGCTTCAATCTCTTTAACTTTGTAAAAAATACCTGGAGAGGATTACTACTAGAAGACTCAGCCCAAGCACATGCAATGTTTAGAATGTGTATCATGGCCCCTGACATAAACCTAAGTCCTCCATCCTTTTATTTCTCTCAAGACGTGACGATTTTTCTTGTCACAGTAAAAAAAACTTATATTTCTAAATAAATATAAACCAATCCTAATTCTTTAATGTTTTTTCAAACAATAATATTTCTTTTTGTTTGACTAGGAAAATTAGAAATAAATTTTTACGAATATGATTTTTTAAGTTATTGGTTATTAAATAATTTTTTAATTGAGTAATAAGAGTATATAGAGTAGTTTGAACAAGAAAAAGAGTATATATAGTAGTTAGTTAAAATTTAAAGACCAAAATAGAATATATATATATATATATATTTGTATGTATAAGATAGCATTCGTTTACCATTGTAAGAGTTTTAAGTTTTACACGTTTTTTAGATTGTTGGATGAATGAAATGAATGTCTGAGTTTAACAACAGGATATATGAAGATTATCACTTGAAAAAAGTAAACAATTAATCTCAGCATCCATTTCACCCATTGAACGATCTACAAAATTCATAGTTTTACACGTTTTGTGAATCGTTGGATAGGTGAAATTTGTAATAGTTTTGAGGATGTTTGATGCAATTAACCTAAAAATAAATTTTCTTTCAACTACGAAAATATCGTTCAGCTAGCTACACTCGAAACGCTGTCGTTTTATGTTTTGGTCTTCCCTCTTGAATCTCCAATTTCATGTGATTTTGCGCCAGAAAGGACTTTTCGAAAAGAAGCACAAGAGAAACTCCAAAAATATAAAAACCTCTTTCCATTTTCCTTTAGTTTGCATTTTCAGGAAAACCAGGAAAGCAAAAGAGTGATGGCCGAAGAAGAAGGTATTACGTCGGCATCAGAGGTGTCGGTGACAAAGACGGAGCAAGCTCAAGGGGCAGAAATATGTGGAACCCTAGAAACGCCAGATTCAATTGAAGCCACTGTCGAGTGCAGTTCAAGGAGGCACCGAGTCTACATGCAACAATAACACCAATGCTAACAGTTGTGAACTTGCTTCGGATGTTGATCGAGAGAGGACGCTGGAGTTCGCAAATGAGTTGACGGAGAGAGGATCCAAGGCTTTTAAAGAAAATAATTTCGTCGAAGCTGTTGATTGCTTTAGCCGCGCCCTTGAAATCAAGTTTAAACATTTGAATTCTTTTTAGGGTTACACGAGGAAATGGAATTGAATAACTACAATTATTAGAGATAATTTCATGTTTCAGGGCTTGGATTTTACTCTATTTTTTAGAATCCTTTCCTTATTTTAAATTCTAAACAATGAACTTTTCCAAGAACATTACTAATCTTTTATCATGTGAAGTAATTAAAAGTTGGATGAACATTTATGAGTAAGTAAATTGCCATTAGGAAAAGCAACCAATGGTTGGTTTAGCGAGTTTTCGTTAGTAGTTTAATTTACTTGTTATGTTTCAGGATTATTTATTTATGCTTAGAATTATGTTTATTTCACACTAGGGTTGGACATCATGATGAACTTGCCATTGAATCTCTCAAGGCGTACTATCTCTATGGGCGTGCACTGCTGTATAAAGCGTAAGAGGAGGCTGATCCTTTAGTTTCTGTACCAAAGGAGGGTGAGGCTCAGCAAAAATCAAACAAAGACGAGCCGAGTAAAAGTGATGTAACTCGTGAATCATCACTTGCTTCTGTATCAAGTAGTACCGTACCAGATGATGGTATGTATTCATAAAGTGATTATTTAAACATGTTGAATTGAGCATAGATAGATACATTGAGTGTAGTTTAAACGTTTTTCACTATCTTGGTAATTTTGACATTGCTCACAAACTGTTATCAAATGTAGTTTGCTTAACTGCTCCACAATCAATGTTATAGTTATTGTTGCATATGTTTCCGGTAAACTAAAATCTTAACCATTCTTTACCCATATTTAAGTAGGTGGAAAAGATGAGGAGGGAAGTGATGACAGTGACAGTGTAGCTGAAGATGTGGCTGAGTCTGACCTGGATTTGTCATGGAAAATGCTGGATGTTGCCAGGGCAATTGCTGAAAAACAACAGTTGGGTGACACCATGGAGAAAGTGGATATTTTATCAGCATTGGCTGAGGTTGCACTGGAAAGAGGTCAGTCCATGATTACTCATTATTTTTTTGTATGTGCTTTTTGGGGTTTGGAGGGGATCGATGAATCTTCTTCATGAATTTTGACTGGCTTTTTCTTGAAGCATCATTGTTATGTGTATAGGTTAGATGGTTAGATAGTTAACTGATGTAAAATGAATTGGTTGAGGTGAGTCAGCAAGAGCGGTTAGGAGTTTGTTAGATTGCCGTTACAAGGCTAGCTCACCTAAATGTGTATAAAACCCATCTGGTCTCATTTGAGATATTACGGGTTTATTAATAAAATCTCTAGAGAGTATCGTCTCCCTTTCCTTCAGCTGTGATCTCTATTGAAAAATCCTAATATGGTATCAGTCGTTAATCTCCTAGTGTCTCTCCGCTATGTTCGTCCTCAGAATGTTGGTTGTTGCGAGATATGGTGCGTGCTGAGAGCTACGATTGTGAATTGAGTGGGTGACTCAATAATCAACTTCTGACTCGTTTTTCCTCTGCACATTGGTCAGGTTAGGTGAGATTTATGTACTCACTCAACTAAATTTAAACATCAGTTTATTGATCTGTGTGGAAGATTGTCAGTTTAAATCGTTAGATAATCTGCTTCGTGTTGCTTGAATGAGAGCAGATGAGTGATTTGTGGACAAATCTTTAGATCAAGAGCTGTGTCTTTTTGGTTCTTCTTCCTTTTAGACATCGTAGCTTTCTCATGCTAGTTCTCTGATTTGTGTTGATATTCTGTGTATGTTATTTGCTCGGTGTTCTCTTGTTTTCTTTCGACGGGAATGATTGAATCTTGTTGTCTCTGGTACATGTGCAGTCTCTGGTATACGTGCACGGTAGTTGTTTGTTGTTTTGTCTCTGATAGCTCTATGGTGTATTCTTTACACACGGAAACTGTTTGATCTTTTGCCTCTAAGAGTTATGTTTTTTCTTTATCAAGTTTAATTCTGCAATGGTTGTTGAATCTCCTTCTACCTCTGATCCCGTGAGTTCCAACTCCGTTCCATCTTCTCCCATGATCTCTTACATTGAGTACAATGTTCAACAACTTCCGAAACTTGACACTGTCAAGTTGACTGAAAATAGCTATGTACTCTGGAAGCATCAAGTGCTTTTAATTGTCGAAGGATATAGCCTCATGTCCTTTCTTTCAGACCATAAGGTTCTTGAGAAGGTCATAACTGACACAACTGGACAAGTTGTTGTTGATCTTATATTCCTTGCATACTTGAAGCAGGATAAGCTTTTATCCTCGTGGCTCCTCTCGACCATCAGTTCTGATGTTTTGCCACATCTCACGAGCCTCACAACTTCTTTGGCAATTTGGAACAGTTTGTCCAAGCGCTATGCTGCGAAGTCCATATCCAGAATCTCATCCTTGCGTCACAGCCTTCACTCTCAAAGGAAGCGAGGCCTGTCGGTCAGTGATTATCTTGCAAAAATTAAGCTAATTTGTGACACTCTAAATGCTTCTGGGAGTGTCGTGACTAAGCAAGAGCAAGTAAGTGTAATTCTTGCTGGGTTGACTGTAGAATTTGAGTCTGTTATTGCAGTAGCTTCTCGAGAAACTCTTACTCTTGAAAGCTTATCTGAAATGCTTTTTGATTGTGAGGCTAGACAGAAGGACTTCATGGCTGATAATTCTTCACTTCAAGCAAATGTAGCCATACATACAAATCAAAAAGTTAATCTTGTTGATGTATCTGATGACAAAGATGACTTTTCTGAAGATCATTTTCAGCCTCATGTCCAATTTTAGAATCAGTCTCCTTCATTCTTTAGGGTCAGCGTGGGAATTCTTCTTTTTGAGGTAGAGGTCGTGGTCGTTATGGATCTAACCGTCCTCAGTGTCAACTTTGTGGGAAATATGTCCACTTGGTTCAGAAATGCTACTATCGTTTTGATCGTAATTACCATGGTTCTTCTTCTGATTATAGCACTGGCAGATGTGGTTTTCACAACTCTGGTCCAAGACCTGACTCTCTAGCCTTGACCTACAATCAGTCTTCTGCTCAAGTCTATTCTCATGGTCTGTCTAATGTTTTCCCAGCTAGGTTCCCTGCTCCTTACAGTGCATCGTTTTTCCCATCTGCTCCTGTGAGTGCTAAT
Organism: Hibiscus tridactylites; assembly: GCA_958450335.1. Taxonomy (NCBI): domain Eukaryota; kingdom Viridiplantae; phylum Streptophyta; class Magnoliopsida; order Malvales; family Malvaceae; genus Hibiscus; species Hibiscus tridactylites. The sequence continues at coordinate 92,602,273 of OY288269.1, forward strand.
ATTGCCACCATTAATCTTGGTCCTGTGTTCACCCCACAAAATCCTATGGGGTCGAATTTTCAGGCACTAGTTCAGCCTTCTCCCAATTGCTTCTGCTCCAGGACACGTGATGTTTTCTAGCATGAGTGCACCTAGTTGAGTCGGTTCTCGGGAGGTTGTGTAGTATCCCGACTCTGGAGCCACTCACCATATCACAAACGACCAATCGAATCTTCAGTATGATGTAGTCTATTTAAGTATGGACTCTCTCCTCATGGGTAATGGTAGTGCAGTGAATATTTCTCATGTGGGGTATGGCATTTTACCAAGTCGTGACAGGACTTTAAGTTTATGCAATTTATTGTGTGTACCAGACATTAAAAAGAACTTACTTTCAGTTTCTCAATTTGCTCGAGACAATAATGTTTTCTTTGAGTTTTACCTTCATACATGTTTTGTAAAGGATGCACATATCAAAGCACTTCTAGTGGAGAGGAGGCTCATTCCTGAGGGGCTTTATGAACTCCGATTTGCTGGTGGTTCGGGTTCTACTTTATTTTCTACTAATGCAAATAAGTTGTCTGTTATGATATGTAGTGCTTCTAAGTCTCGGTTACCCTTGGAATTATGGCACCAACGTCTTGGCCATCTGTCCTTACATGTGCTTAAGTCTGCTTTAAATTCATGTAATATCGATGTATGTGATAATAAACAGTCGAATGTATGCGTGCCCTGTTTGAAAGGAAAGGCACACAAACTTTCGTTTCAGTTGTCCACAAAAGAATATTATTCTGTTTTTCAATTGATTGTTTCTGATGTTTGGGGCCCTGCCCATATTGAATCTATTGGGTTTTCCTATTATGTCTCTTTCATTGATGTTCATAGTCGTTTCACATGGTTGTACTTGATTAAAAGAAAGTCTGATGTTTCTGAGTGTTTTATGAATTTTTATAAATTGGTTGAGGTTCAGTTTGGTTGTAAAATTCAGGCCTTGCAAACTGATGGCGACACTGAATATAAAGCCTTATTTGACTGGTTAAATCTTCACGGTGTCCAACATCGTATCACTTGTCCTAGTACGTCTGAAAAAAAATGGCAAAGCTGAATGTAAACACCGTCACATTATCGAGATGGGAATGGTTTTATTAGCTCAGGCAGGATTGAGTCTTAACTTTTGGAGTTATGCTTTTGTTACGTCGGTATTTCTAATCAATAGACTTCCCACCTTGGTCTTAGTTGGCAAATCTCCTTTCAAAATATTGTACAAAGCAAAATCGGATTATGGATTCTTACAAGCTTTTAGTTGTGCCTGTTTTCTGTTAACGCGACCGTTTAAACGTCATAAGCTTGATTTTCGGACTACACAATGTATTTTTTTGGGGTATAGTCCACGACATAAAGGCTACAAGTGTCTAAGTGATGAAGGGAAGGTTATCTTGTCCCAACATGTTATCTTTGATGAGACCACGTTTCCCAAACTTGCATCTTCTAGTTCTACAAAGACAGCAGACTCCCAAGGATCATTTGTCTCTCGGGGCATCCAGTCAACTCAGGGACTATTAATGGTCCAAGCTCAGCATTCACTTCAGGCCCGAACTTTGTCCCTTCCGCCCAGCCCAATGAACCCAGGTCAATTGTTCCTTCCTCCTCCTCTGCTACAGATGGGCCTCCACCGAATGAGCATCAATCCACTCCTCCCGTGGTCCAACCTGAAGGGCCTTCCGTGCGATCCATTCAAGATTGTTCTGCCAGTTTTTCTTCTCCCGACCCGGTCTTCTCAACTGACTTGGGTGAACCGGATCTGTCTCCCGCATTGGGTCCCGATGGAAATATGGGCTCGACACCTGCTCATTTTCCTGACTTGCCCAGTGATGATGTGGGCTTGGACATGCCTTCTACTCCGGGTCATGGGAATGAGTTTTTCGACTCGTGTCTTGACTTATTGAATGTGGACTCTTCCACTCCACCAGATACAGTCGAAATTAGGGCCAATCAGATCAAGGGGTATCGTCGTCTCTTACAGAGATACCTACGGCTGTTCCTATCGAACCAATGTCTGCTGATGGGTTACCTGCTTCCGGTGTGATAAATCTTCATCCCACGGTTACTAGGAATGTCGAACGACCCTCCGACCGGCGACTTGGGAACGACGACCCAAAACATAGAACGGAACGGCGCAAGACGCAACTTGGGATGAGATTCAAAACGGTTCTGTTGGTTTTGGGGAAAGTGACGAGGAAAAGAGAAGAAGTAGAAGAGTATGAAACGACAGAAATTTAAAACACACAAACCCTAGCAGTTTTAAAACAACATGTTTTATAAAACAAATTCAAATACATGGGCCTTCTTTTTTAGGCTTAATTGAAAGGGAAAATTAGGTGTTCAGCCCTTGAGCACTTAGAGTTCATAGAAATGGCCCAAAACTTTTTAAATTTATGAATTAACCCCAAAAGTTTTACAAATTTTCAATTTAATCCAAGGATTTAATATTAGTATAATTAATTATGTAGCCCATCTTATCGTACCGAATTCGATAAGGTAACGTTTCGCGTTCCTATTTTCGTTCCCCGTTTTGTATCGTATTGCGTTCCGAGTAACTATGCTTCATCCAATGGTGACAAGAAGGAAGGCTGGCATTCGCAAGCTGAAGGTTTTTAATGCTATTGTTTCTCTTCCTCCTCGACCTGAGGTCATTGAACCTCAGACTATTTATGAGGCTATGAAGAATCCTCAATGGAGATCTGCGGCGCAGGAAGAGCTCGGTGCCTTGGTCAAAAACAACACCTGGTCAATTGTTGAACTACCCTCGAATCGGCGTGCAGTAAGCTGCAAATGGATTTTCAAGGTCAAAGGGAATGCGGACGGCTCCATATCTCGGTACAAAGCTCGGTAGGTCGCGAAAGAATATCTTCAACAAGCAGGGTATGAGTTTCACGAAACCTTTAGTCCCGTTGTCAAACCAACCACAGTTCGTACTATCCTCTCGGTGGCAGTGACGAAGCAATGGAAGTTGCGTCAAGTCGACATCAACAACGCTTTTCTAAATAGTGACTTGGCCGAGGAGGTATACATGATGCAGCCCCCAGGTTACGAACAAGGTGATAAGCGCAGGTTAGTCTGCAAACTTAACAAAGCAATTTATGGGCTAAAACAGGCTCCGAGAGCCTGGTTTGAAAAGTTGTGTGCATATTTGTTATCAGTCGGGTTTTGTGTATCTAAATCTGATTCGTCCTTGTTCGTACGGAAAATAGGGGATCAGGTAATATACGTAGATGACATGATAATTATTGGATGTGATGATGATGAAATCCAGACCGTAATTGTAACACCTGGGTTTAGGGGTCGAGTGAAAATAATATTTTAATATTATTTTGGGTTCGGTTTTATAATTAAAATAATCTTTTAAGTTCGGGTTTCAAAAATAAATATTTTACATTGGACCAAATTGAAGAGTTTTTAAAGAATAAAGGAGATAGCCATTCATTAATGGCAAACTTGTAAATAATACAAGTTCCAATTTTAAATCCCCCTTTATCAAACATTTCACTATTCACTCTCTTCTTCAACAAAGTTAACGTGAAATAGAGCTCTCTCATCTCCATCACTATTCCATCTCATTTCTCCTTCGATTCAACTCGTTTTTGAAAGGTAACATCATTTTTTACTTCTCCTCAACCTCTTCTCTTCAAAAGTACAATTAGTTTTTATTTTCGTTAAAGTTTTGGAAATGGAGATTTCAAGGGTTTGGATTAAAAATGATACCTTTACTATGTTTAACTTAATATTTTGATTCAATGTTGTTAGTTATGAAGTCTAGGAGCTAAATGATACCACATATGTGAATTTTTCTTGGTTTTGGATAAATTCCCAAAATTGGGTTTAAAAGGGGTTTTTGAAGGGTTTTGGCTGAGTTTTGGGGGTTGATTTAGGTTGGAATTGGTGGGCTAATGTTAGTACTATGGTTGGGGGTCGATTTGGAATCATTTGTGGGTATGAAAGGTGTAGGAAACATGAGTTTTTGGATGGGGTTATTGGGCTGCACGAAATTGTTAAATGTAGGGTTTGTTCATGGCTTGAAACATTGTGATTTGTGTTTGAATTGTGTTCCGGGTTAGTACTTTGATGTTTGGGCTGATTTGAAGTTGTTTGAATTGTATTGAGGTTGTTCAGAAGCGAGAAATTGTGCCGGTGAAGCATCGGGAGGAAATCCGGAAGCTTGAGGGTGGTTGCTTGCTTGGTAATTGAGCTTGGAAGTTTAGGTGAGTGGTTAATGTTTTAAAGTGGTTTTAAATGTTGGTTCGAGCATATGGACTAAGTCGGGCTTGGTAGAGCCACCTAGAGTTAGGATTAGGGTGGTAGCCTAATCCTAAACTTAATCTAAAGCCATTGGTTGAACTTGTATTTGATGTATATGCCTCGTAATATTCGTGGTGTGACGATTTATGTATAATGTATTATACATGTGAGATGATGCATGATTTGTGATGCATTATGGCATGCATGTGAATGATTCATGGTTGTGATCATGGTGAGTACGTGCTAAGCACGGAATTGGTTGTAATGAATAATGTGGATTGAGTTAAATGTTGGCACTAGTATGCTTGAGTACAAATGATCGATCATTAGGATGTTAGTGTGCACATATGAGTCTAAATTCGCGCGTGGCCTTGGTGGCGTTGAGTCATCAAGGAGGAGTACGGGTTCGTCCGGAAATTGTATTTATATAGTCGATGATGAGTGGAATCCCATCGACGGAGCGTGAGGATGAGTGGAATTCCCTCCGCGAGACCGGTGATGAGTGTAATCCCACCGTGAGGTAAAGTGGTTGTTGGATGTGAGTTCCAACGTGTTTATCCGCGTATTCGGGTCATAGCTAGGTGTCAATATTGATTTACATGTGAATCAAAGTGTTGTAGAATGTGATTTCTACTTGGATGTTTATATGTGTTTACATATGTTGTGAAATAGAGCTTGTTGAGCATGGCATACAATTGAATATTGTTCATGCATCTTTAACATTTGGCTCTTGAGGATCTTTGGTAATCATGCATTTACCTTGGTTGAGATTGTGCTTAGACCCTGCATTGTCGAGGTTTGTTTTTAAAGAGCTTACCCTCACTAAGCTTATTGCTTACGCTCTCTCTTTGTTCGACAATGCAGATCCTTAGTTCGTGGGTTGCTAAGTGCAAGAAGGGGCCTCCAAGTGTGCTTCGTGGTGCTTGTTTAGCTACCAAGTATGAACTTTTTAATTATGATGTAATGGTCTAGCAATGGGACATGTAACCGTGTTATGATGCCTTTTGGATTATGTTGTTGTTGTTGTTGCTAGGAGCATGCTAGACTCCTTCTATATGCTTGTTGGTTGGGATTTAAATGTCATGTTGCTTGTAAATTATATTGGCCATTACCTATCTTATTTTGCCTAAGTGTTGGTCATGTTGAAGCTTAATACTTTTAATGCTATGTATAGATGTGTGGTTTTGTGATGTCGTTGCCTTTAGTGTTTAGCTTTGTTGTATTGATGTTTTAAGCATTCTTGTTATGTTGGTTTGCCTTAGGATTGATGTTAGTGTGATGTTTGAAGTTTTAGAGGGGTTTAGGGACATCCTTGTACCATAAACCAGCTAAAATCAGTCTGCAGACAGAGGGCGTTTCGAAACGGTCTACCCTGTTTCGATACGGTCCCTTTGTTTTTGGCCGGGCGTTTCGAAACGCATAGGGGCCGTTTCGATACATTTTCGCTACTGGAATTCTGAGAAAATGACGAGATGAAAGTGTTTCGAAACGGGTCTAAGGGTTTCGAAACGGTCAAAATCTCGTTGACCACGAGAAGTTGACCGTTGAGGGTGTTTCGGAACGGTTGACCTCCGTTCCGATACGGCCTCTTCGTGTAGGCTTAGAACCGTTGACCAGGTCAAGGCGTTTCGATACACCTTAAGGGTGTTTCGAAACGGCCTGCTTAATCATTTAAAAATGGATTGTTTTGCATAGGTTGTTCGAGTTATTGTTTTATGAATGCTTGTCTTTTCGCTGTTATGATCACATAGGATTTGAATGAGCCTTTAGAAAAGACTAAATTAAAAAGAAATTTTCTCGGTCGTTAACCGTGGAGGAACCTTAATGAGTTTCGCTTCGGTTTTCCCCGTGTGACCCACTCGGACCGGTCAAGCATCCGGACCGGGACGAGGGGTTACAGTAATAGATGATTTGAACAGAAATTTTTCCTTGAAAGACTTGGGTTTATTGCACTATTTCTTAGGGATTGAAGTTCAGTATGATAGTGGGGGTATAACTTTAAGTCAGAAAAAATATGTGAGTGATTTGTTACAGAAGTCAGGGTTAGAAAATGCTAAGGAATTACCGACACCCATGGTTACTAATTTACATCTTTCTACTGCCAATGGTAGTCCTATAGAAAGTGCATCAGATTATAAGAGCATAGTGGGTGCCCTGCAATACATTGTGATTACTAGGCCTGAGATTGCTTTTGCAGTCAATCGTGTCTGTCAATTCATGCAAGCACCCCTAGATACACATCTTCAAGCAGTAAAACGTATCTTAAGATACTTACGAGGTACTATTGACTATGGCCTAAGGTTCACTGCTGGTTCTTGAATGAGTATAACAGATTTTGCCGACGCTAATTGGGGTTCGAATATGGATGATCGTCGCTCAACCACATGTTTTTGTCTGTTTTTTGGTGGGAATCCTGTGCCTTGGGGTTCAAAGAAGCAACCTGTGGTTTCTCGCTCTACAGCAGAAGCTGAGTATCGTGCTGTTGCCTGTGCAACTACTGAAATTATGTGGCTTCAGTCTCTACTTAGTGAGTTATATGTTGACTTGGAAGACACGCCAATATTGTGGTGTGACAACTCTAGTGCAGTTGCGGTATCTACTAATCCTGTCATGCATTTCAAGTTCAAACATGTGGAGCTCGATTTATATTTTGTACGGAAAAAGATTGTTGCTGGAAAATTGTTGGTTAATGAAGTTCCTGCCTGTGAACAAGTGGCTGATGTAATGACGAAACCTCTTTTAGTTCCTATGTTCTCTCGTTTTCAATCAAAGCTTGTTGTGGTACCCGTGTCAGAAGCATCTCTGGATAGCTGAGGTACTTTCTCCTTTCTCTTACATTATCACTGTTTGGTTGTTCGTTGTTTGTTTTACAGGATATTCCTCAGCCATTTTATGCTGCAAAGGAGGTTCTTCAGGATAAGGAAAGCAGGGTGAATGTTATGTGTATATGTTAGATGGTTAGATAGTTAACTGATGTAAAATGAATTGGTTGAGGTGAGTCAGCAAGAGCGGTTAAGAGTTTATTAGATTGCCGTTACAAGGCTAGCTCACCCAACTGTGTATAAAACTCATCCGGTTTCATTTGAGATGTTACGGGTTTATTAATAAAATTTCTAGAGAGTACCGTCTCTCTTTCCTTCAGCTTTCATCTCTACTAAACAATCCTAATAATCCTATTTCATCTAAATTGTCAATTTTCTTTCTGCTATGCTGCTTTAGAAGATATTGAATCTTCACTGGGCGACTACCAAAAAGCTCTATCCATTTTGCAACGGCTAGTTGAACCCGATAAACGACAAATAGCTGAACTGTATCCTTGATATATTTCAAATATGTTTTATCATTTAACTTGGTACTCTATATAAAATGCAATACTCAATACCAGATTCAAATAATCAATTAGCTAGTATCGTATCTTGTCGGTGAGTGCATGCTATTCAAAATAGAAATGTGAATTCCCCCCTTCAATTTCATTCAGGTTCTATTTTTGCTACTTAACACTATAATTTAGAAATTTCCGAATATGTATGTGTTTGGAGATTGGCTCAAAACCCACAGAAGCAATTCCTTACTCCGTTTGCAAGTCTCGGCTGCAGCGGCTTAGAGATGAAGTAAAGACTTCCTCAGAGTCTCAGACCCAGCATCATCTGAATTGAACGATGGTGTACAACAGTCCTCCACTGGCTCTCAAACTGTTATATCTGTTAAAGATAAAGAAACAGAAATTGTCGGACTTGCAGAAGACCTGGAAAAGAAGGCAAGTGTGTTTTTATTGTCTAATTTAAACTAAAACCTTAGTTATTAAATTCGCTAACCTGTTTCTTTTCACATTTGCAGCTGGTCGCCAATCCAAAGTCTATCATTGCAGAAATCCTGGGAATGGCGTCTGCAAAGGCAAGGGGTATTGAGAAGAGTGCACCTCCTGCTGTGGGTAGCTCATCTCAGATGGCTACCATTGACAACAACGGAGGTTTCAATTCTCCAACTGTTTTCACTGCTCATATAAATGGGGTTGCAACAGTCACTCATCTTGGTGTTTTGATGAGTTCAGGAGCGGTGGAAGCAAGTCCGATAAAGAAACTGGCCGCCGACCCATCATCTGAAAAGGGAGATGGCAATGGTGCCTCTTCATGTATTCGGTCCTAGATTCCGATAAATGATAATGTATGCTTAGTAATTTCTGCTACAAATTAATTCATTTGGGGGTATGCTCTTGAACTATACCCCACTAATGTCTAATGCATATGTTAGTGGATCCTTTTAAAGCAAATGAACTTAGTTTCATTCTTCTTTTGTTGCTATCTGCGATAATTTATAAAGCATTGCCCCTAATCTATTCTATTAATCTTTGCTTAGCAATTAGTAGACAGGATAGGACCCCCGTACTTTGCCGCCCAAACTTTTTAAATTCCATTTCTTCATATTTTTCTGAAAAAAAAAGACTTTTTTAATTTTGATAAAATCTCTTCATCTGATTTATAATGAGATCTTCGCAATTAGTTGTTAGATCTTTTAACTAAGCTCATAAAACAATTTGTAAATTCTTTTGTTCTATCAATTTATACTTCAATCTTATTCACTTGTGAAAAAAATATGAAGTATATACATATATCACATATGGTTATAGAAAACCGTTTAAAATGAAATTAATATGTATTATAATATTAAATATTTAAAATTAAATTTAAACAAACACTTAAAATTAAATTAAAAAATTAAATAAATTAGAACTTATCAATTCAACTAACTTAATTTTTTACTTGGGGAAATGCCATGAATATGGCTACTGGAAAGATTTTTTTTCAAAAATATGGTACCCTTACTTTTATTTCCAAACCTATAGCATTTGCTACAGTGAAAGTGAAGTCGGTGAGAACACAATCCAACTTCATTGTTCATGTTATTTTTTAGTTGAAAAATATTGAAGACGGTGGGAATACAATCCGATTTCAATGTAAAATACTGTCCAAAGTCGGAACCTTTTAGTTCGATTTTAATTTTTTAATAAAAAATATAAATATTGTTCAAAGTTATAACCCTTTTAATCCAATTTTACTTTTACGGTAGAAAGTACAACATTTTTAGAAATAATATGAAAAATACCATATTTCTGAGGGAAATTGGATACCATATTTTGGTAAAGTTGCCTTCTACTTGATTCAACTTGATCAAAATATTTATCCCTAATTACAAATCTTTCTTGCCGCACTTGATATTAGTCAACCAATAAATCTTTAGAATGATAGAAAAAATCAATTAGTCGATATAATTCTAGTGTTTCAATTTTAATTCATTTATATGATTGTCTTTAAAATATATGAATTTTCAATCCAAATTTTAAAATATATGAATTTTCAATCCAAAGATAACTGTCTTGGTGAGCTTTACGAGACATTTATGAATGGACAGGTTATGTGCAGAGGTAAAAGGGAGACATTATCCTTTGTTCTACCGAACCTCACCTAACCATCTCAAAATACGGAAATCAAAGTGCTTCAATTAGTCTACTAATTCAATGATTTTGCCTATCTTCCCTATCTCATCCAAACACAATTAATATTATGAAAGATTCAGCTTTGACACCCACCACCATCTTAACCTAATTATTTGATCATTATATCAGTTGTTTAATGTTTAATAACTGAATGAATATGACAAAACCCTGTTAACAAGATTAAAGAAAGGAATCAATGAGACTAATAATTCATGTCTAAGCAAAATTCGACACGATTTAGTGGGAAGAAACTAGACTAGCTTCTTTTGTTTCGAATCACAATTTCATACTTGATTCGAAAAGATTTCAAATATAGTTTAAGTTATTAAATGAGAACTCAAACAATTCGATTTTTTTAATAATTAGTGGATCGAGTTTCAAGTTAGAGTCTAATTCATCGACTATGTGTGACATGGGCGGAGCCAACTTATAGAATGTGGTGTCTCATGACACCTATTTTTTTAAAAAAAAATCCCCTATATAATATTTTATATAATACAATTTAATATATATATATATAAATGACACCCCTTTATAAATAATTAACACTCCTTAAATATCGTCAAAAAATGACACCCCTTGAATAAATTTCTAACTTCACCCCTGTTGTCTGTAATATGTCCATGCATAATATAAAAGAAATATATATGTATGTCATATATGATTATAAAAAGCCGTTTAAATTAGAATCAATTAGTACAATAACATTATACATATTTACAATTAAATTTGAACATAAACTTGAAAAACTATTCAAATTTTATAAACCCGACTCGATTTAAAAAAGTTAAATAAATTTTGAGTTATAATATAAGACTCGATAATTCAAAATTTTTTCACTCGAATCGATGGAATGAATGATGTATGTCCTCCATCTACATTTCCATTTACCCTCCTGGTTCAAAATTTTGGTTCGGCATAGCTGTCTATTTTTATGGAGTGGCCCATGCAATATTCCTTAGTAGTTCCCTCATAAATGCAAAGCGAGGAGGAGGGTACAGCTTACAGTGGTGGGCATGTTGTTATTGATGAAAGCCAGCGCCATAACTTTTGTTTTCAGACCTGGAATTTTCACAAAAATTCAAAATCAAGAAAAAGGAGAGAGGATTGAAACTTGAAACTTCAAAAAATCAAGCATTTTTAAGCTGTGGGTGGTGTGGGCAGTGCTCATTTATTTTCATATGACACTATTAAATAACAATGTCAGTAGGGTTGATGAAGTTCAAAATGTTTCTTCCCCTCTCCTCTCAAGGGAAATAAATGTCAGTTTCCTTTTCAATTAGGTGTTGCCTCTAAAGCATTTTAGGGTAGCAGGACAATTTTGTTCTCATGCTACTCGGATTTTGGCTTCTTGTACTTGTACCAACTTTGATTAACCTCCCTTCTAACTTGTAAGGAAACCAACTATAGTACTATACCCCAATAATCTTTTGGTTATGATGTAAAAGGGGAAAAAATAGATCAGCTTCCTAATCACAATGACAAAAGAATACTCTGTTGGTGATTCTATTAAGCAAACTTAGCTCTGAGTCAACTTTAGCTAACTCCCGCGGAAAGAAATTAAAAGATCATTATTTTTAAACTAGAACTAGTGTGTACTGATTGAATTCAATAATTACATTATAATGAATTCTCACTTTCATTATTTATTGTTTTTGGCACAATTATTATTAAAAAACAATTAGTAATCATAAAACAAATCATTATTTACTCAAATGGGAAGCAATGCAATGCCAATTGCCAACCAAAATGGGTTTAATTGCTGCTGCTTTCTTTATATGGTCTTTTTTCTAATTCTCTTCCAAAAGCTGTCCTTTCTCTGTCCTCATTTGGTCATTTCCCCCCCTAAGTTTGAGTTTTTTAGCATTCCAATTTCCCACCTTAATTTATTTTACAAATTGTTTCTTCCTTTTCTTTCTAAACCTAACCCCACTCCTTCCCTTCATTCTTCTGCTCTCATCTCTAAAAAAATGAGTCTACTACTTTAGGTTTTTCTAGAAGCCCAAAGCATTTTCATTTCATCTGAAAGAAAAATGGCAGCCGACAAACCTAGCTCTAAAGGCCAAGCATGGTTAGATTCTCGTTTTCTTTTCATTTCTCATATTTCACAAAATGTAACTGGTTTTGATTTACAGGTTTTGTGCCACTGGATTACCAAGTGATATTATCATTGAGGTTGATGACATGACTTTTCATCTCCATAAGGTTAGCATGGTTTTGATTTTTGATTTTGGAATGAAAACAAACCTATATTCTGTTCAATGGTTTTTCTTTTGCTTTTCCTTTTAGTTTCCCTTGATATCCAAAAGCCGAAAGCTTGACCAGTTAATAGAAGAGCAAGGTCGGAAATCATCTACTCCAACCGTTGCCAAACAGAAGCAGCGTGTAACCGAGACTGAAATCGAAGAAGTAGAAGAAGAAACAGAGGAATATCAAGATGGTGATGAAGAGGAAGGAGATTGTTACCAGATATCTCTTCAGGGTTTCCCCGGTGGTTCCGACACTTTTGAGACCGCCGCCAAATTCTGTTACGGCGTTAAGATCGATCTCTCATCCTCCACCATCGTTGCTCTCCGTTGCGCCGCCGAGTTTCTCGAAATGACTGACGAGTACTCCGAGGATAACCTTATTTCCAAAACCGAAAGGTTCCTTTCTCAAACCGTTTTTAAAAGCCTTAAAGAATCGATCAAAGCGTTAAAATCGTGTGAATCAGTGATGACTTTAGCGGAATCTTTAGGCATTGTACAGAGATTGATTGATTCGATTGCTTCAAGAGCTTCTTCTGTAGATCCGACTCTGTTTGGCTGGCCAGTGAATGAAGGAGCGATTGAAGCTAAAGGAGCTTCGACTCAAGCTTTATGGAACGGAATCGAAACTGGTTTGAGAAGAAAAGCTCTAGCTCGAACAAACAATGTAGAGTCGTGGTTTGAAGATCTAGCATTGCTGAGTTTACCGTTGTTTAAACGCTTCATTTTAACGTTGAAAGGGCGAGATCCGAGTCCAGAGGTCACCGAAAGCTGCCTTATGTGTTATGCTAAGAAGTACATTCCCGGGACGTCGCGGTCAAATCGGAAACCGTCATCGTCCACAGCTGCCGCTATTTCAGAGACTGAACAGCGTGAGCTTTTGGATACAATTATCTCGAACCTTCCCTTAGAAAAGACCCGTTCATCAACCGCGACGCGGTTCTTATTCGGTTTGTTACGAACCGCTAATATTTTAAACGCATCGGAATCTACCAAAGCCACGTTGGAGAAGAAGATCGGTTTCCAGCTCGAGCAAGCAACGTTAGACGATCTGTTAATCCCGAGCTATTCGTATCTCAACGAAACGCTCTATGACGTTGATTGCATTGAGAGGATTTTAGGTTATTTTTTGGATGGATTAGAAGAAAGAAACGCGGCTGGAATCGAAGCCGAAGCCGAAGGTAACGACGATAACATTATTAATAGCAGTAGACTGCCTGCATTAATGCTCGTCGGAAAATTAATCGACGGTTATCTTTCCGAGATCGCATCTGACGCAAACTTGAAGCCGGAGAAGTTTTATAATCTCGCAATTTCACTTCCTGATCAAGCTAGAAACTTCGACGACGGACTTTACAGAGCTGTTGATGTATACCTCAAGGTACTAAAAAGAGGATTATTTTAGAAAAACGCGATTGAAGTTAGTTAATTAAGCTTTTCGTTTTCCTTACTTTGCAGGCGCATCCTTGGATACCGGAATCGGAGCGGGAAAAGATATGCGGAGTATTAGACTTTCAAAAGCTGACACTGGAAGCATGCACGCACGCTGCACAAAACGAGCGGTTGCCATTACGCGCGGTGGTCCAAGTGTTGTTTTTCGAGCAGCTGCAGCTACGCCACGCGATAGCCGGCACGTTGTTGGCGGCGGAAGCGGCGCCGATGGATGCGGGGAGGTTGTCGGAGACGATGAGAGAAGACGAGGAAGGAGAAGAGGAAGAAAGGGTGGCGGTGTCACGTGGGGAGGAAGGCAGAAGGAGCAGTGGCACGTGGAGAGCAGCTGTGAGGGAGAATCAGGTGCTGCGACTGGACATGGATAGCATGAGGACGCGGGTGCATCAACTGGAGAGGGAATGCTCCACGATGAAGAGAGTGATCCAGAAGATTGAGAAAGAAGGCCCACGTGGCGGTGGATGGAGAGGGTCGTTGAATAAAAGGTTTGGGTGTAAGTTGAAGACTCAAGTATGTGATTCCCACGAATCAACGGTTGCGGAGACACGAAGGGGAAGGCATCATCATCAACAATAGAGCTTCCACCACAAGAACATAATTATTAAGAAACAATAAAGTTGTCCTTTTTTTCTTATTAAACAAAAATTGTAGAAATATGTTTATTTGAACTCATCTTTTAAGGCAACGGGACAACGCAATGGAATGTAAATAATGGAAAGGGCAGGTGATGATGGGCCAACGGGAGTTAGTGGAGAAGTGTGAGGAATTGTTTAGTCAAAAATATTTTAATTTTTGTGCTGTGTGTGTGGGTGTTGGGGGGGGGGGGGGGGGGGGGGGGGGTTTGGAGGTTTAGAAATTGGAAGGATCAGGATCATGAATTCATGATGAGGTGGACGTTGGATCAAACTAAAAGAGTGCAAAAGCTTATTCCCTAATGTTTTTTATTTTTTAAATTAGATTATCAAATTTAATATTTTCATGAATTTAAAATCTTTGGCCTTGGAGCTTAGTTTGCCATAGGCTCCATTTTCACTTTAGAAACATTTTAATTTTAACTTTAAATTTTGGGTACACAAGATCAAAAGGTGGCGTAGTGGGGATAATTTTTTTTGCCTTCTTCGGTGTTTTTTATGTTCTAACACTAAAATTACTAAAATATTAAATTTTAAATTCTAAACTCTACGCTATATATTCTAAAAATGCATATTACCTTAAATTTTTTAAACTCTAATCACAAATTCTAATTTTAACTAAATTTAATTTTTAATGTGGGGAAATATATAAGAGCACAAAAAGAGTAGAGGATTTCTATTTGCGGTGTTGGTAGTTCGTAGATGTTTGGTGAGATTCTGAAATATGTTTTGAAATCAATAAATGCTGTGTTCTGCCAAAATCACTCATCATAGGAGTATTCCTTATAAAAGGAATTCAACGATAGGCATAGTGTTTGAATGCCTCCTTCCTCTTCTTATGGTTAATAAGACCCCAAATTATGCTGACTTTGTCTCTTCTCAGGTTTGGGTTGGGCTCAGACCTAATCAAAATTAAATTAAGGTAAACTACGGTTATGGTTACTGAAATAAGTAAGTTTTTATTTTGAGTTTTAAAAATTATACTAATATTCAGCTCCAATGTCAATTACATTAACATAATCCAAATACCATTTGGACAAACTCCTGGTGAGTGAGCACCGAATAATGATTAAAGGAGTCCACTTTGTTTTTTCATATTCAAAGAAAAAAAATCTTAATCCGTAGAATATATACTTGTAACAAATACTAAACATTAAATTTAATTAATTTGAATGATGCAGGTAAAATGAGAACTTAAAGTTAGAAAATTTAATTAAAAACGTATGAAATCCAATACCTATGAGTCAATGTTATTCCATTAGTTTGGGCACCCGAGTTGGACTTGGGTAATCGCTTCAAACTCAGATTAGATGTAAACCCAACCCAATGGCTGTTTGGGTAAGGAAGGGGGCTGAGCATTGAACCAACCCAATGGCTGTTTGGGTAAGGAAGGGGGCTGAGCATTGAACCAACCCTAACCCTACTCCTAACCCTAACTCATTTCGCCTATAAAATGAAAGTCGCGATATTCTTCTCCAAACCAAGGCAAAGCAGTCTACTCTTTTCTCCCCTATAAAAATCCTAGGAAGCTGCGAAAGGAGATTTATTTGTGTTATTTTCATTTATTTCTGTTGAATTTGATGTGCAATGGTTTCTCAGTGATGATTTCAATCAGATGACGAGTCCGATTCTATTCCATTCTTTCAAATCGTGACGACAAATCGAGGCATTTGTCTGAGAGAAATCCACTCTTTTTTTGCTTGCTTATTTCTTAAAAATTAAAATTTGATTTATTCAACTTGCTTTTGCATTTTAAAAGTGGTCAAGGCATAATGATGAAGAATTTACATACAAAAAGTCTGACCTTTGTGATGATCAGTATCCTCCTACTCATTCTGAATGCCTCAACGATAATACTCCACAATTTATGAGTAAATTATTGTTATTTTTTGAAAAAGTTTCAAGCTTTAGTTTTGATTTTTGAATCTTGGTTGTAGTATGAGGTTGGGTTGCCTTTGCTAATCTTTCCTTGCATTTTCAAGCACTCAATTGCTTTGGCAACTTATTTAATCAATTAATAATTTTAGATGGTATTGCTAATCTTGAGAGTCCACATGATAACAGTCTGGGATTGGGTCTTTGATTGTGCAATATAGTTTTTGAACAAAAAAAAAGATTGTGCACTATGGTTCGGTATTGGTAGGTTAAAAACAAATTGATTATTAATTAGTTTGTTAAAAAAATGTCATTAAAATTTTTATTAAGGTTTTAACTTTTATAAAATATATATGTTTTAACTTTAATCATCTTATTGCTAATGTGGTTTTGCTTAGTTGGTTACGATATTGAACTAACAACTAAAAGATCTCTTGATCTTTGTTTTAAGTTTAATAGTTTTTCGGCATTTTCAACAACAACCATATGAGATAATAGATATAGAGCTGCCATGGGTTTGATTTTTAACAGATCAACAAACTAATAAATATGATTAAATTTGATTTGATTGTCTTAGAATGAATGAATTCGATTTTAGCTACATGTGTACTGTTTATTATTATTATTTTTGCCGTCATCGTCGATTTAACTTCTTAATTTGGGTTGGATTTGAAAAGAAATTAGATTGTGTTTGTATTTGGGCTTTGAGATTTTTTTCATTGGGTTATCCTTCCAAGGCCCATAAACATCAATTTATAGAATTAGATTTCACAGAAATGTTTGGTTAAAACCCGTCTTTAATCTCAGTATTATATATATATTTGGTAATTATTTCATGCACAAATGCTTGTAAAAATTTTGTTTTCTAGGGTTTATGAATTTTATTTGAGGTTTAGGGGTTTAAATGTAGTAGTTTTGAATTTTAGGTTTGTTAATAGAATTGTAAGATTTATAGGTTAAAACCTAATTCTTAACCATATTACCCTAAAACCTAAAATCATATATTTTAACCATGAACACTAAATTCTAAACTCCTACACTAAAAACTCTAGATTAAAACCCTAAACTCTAAAATTATGGCTCATGTGAAAACAAAAGTTTCCATTTGCTGAGTAAGAGATAATATGCCTATATATAAATTGTGAATATAGTCATAATAGTCTAGATCAATTTTAATTTTATAGTTTTTAAAGTTTGAAATTTTAGTCCCACTCAAATAATATTACGATAATATGATGAGTGGTGACCAAATTACCTTTTAAAAGAAGCAAGCATTGAAGGAGTTCCGAAGAGGCTGACCTGCGATAGAAATGGGAGGGAAGTGGTTTGCCTTGGAACCAGGCAAATACTTCCTTTTTGTTACCAAAGCTGTGGGTGTTAACTTCTAAGTTATTGGCAATGCACATAATGTATTTATAATAATTGTGAGCATAACCCTTTAGACAATATATAAGCATATGAATGCTTCTATAACATCAAACAAAAATCCGCTTTTTTATTTGATTCTTTACATGAATGTTTTAGTTTATACACCATATATAAGCATATGAATGCTTCTATAACATCAAACAAAAATCCGCTTTTTTATTTGATTCTTTACATGAAAGTTTTAGTTTATACACCATTTAATTATATGATGGCAGATGACATAAAAATTTTTCATTTTTTTTAGAAGACCTGTGTTAAAGATAATCAAGGTTAATGATGTTGCTTTTTAAAATTTGTACATACTAAGTATCTACTATTTAGTAGGGGTGTGCAAAATTAACCGTAACCATTAACCGTTAGCCGAGTTAACCGTTCATTTTATTGGTTAATTAACCTAATCATTAAAAATTAAAAGGTTTCAATTAACCGAACCATTAAAATTAATAGTTAATGGTTACTACCGCGGTTATAAATTTTAACATAGGATTAACCTATAGGTTAACCGTTACTCTAAAAACTCTAAAGATCGTCACTGTTCTTTTCAAATATTTAAACCTTATTCCTAAAATTACCAAACACGTTTTCATTCGCTCCTCTCTTTGACTCTAAAGGCTTATCAGAATTGCTACGGGTAAGACTCCAACAAAGTGTTGAATCAATTAATTGTTGCACATTCTTTCAATTTATTGTTAAATCTTTCCTAATTTGTTCAATGGCTTCTTTTTTATGCTTGCAGTATCTTAAAGAGAACAAGTCATTGATCTTGAAAACTATCGAGTTGGAATTTCAAAAAATTGAGTGAATGTGCTGGGTAAGTATTAATTTAACCATTTGATATAATTTTATTTGCGATTTACATGTTCTCTTTCTCTGTTATTCTTGAATCAAGTTAACTTGTTATATTTTACTCAGGGTATTGTAGCTGGTTATGGCTCTTTGCATGCTAGAAAGTAGAGACCCATTTCACAGTATTTAATAATCATAATGATTTTATGTGTTTTTTATTTATATTTTTATAGATACATGCTTTTTTGATTTTTTGTCCATGGTGAGTGGGGACGAAATAGATTCCAGCTGATTTTAGTGTGTATCAAGTGTTTGATGTAATTCCTGAGAGGAAATACAAAAGAGCTATTTAAGATGACTTTGGTTTATGTTTTGTTTAATTTTTGCCCAGAACTAGCAGTCTTATCATAGATTTTTGCCCTCTTTTTCTTTCAAGCTTTTAATTTTGGCATTTTTTTCAACTCAAAAGTTTTGAATGTTTATTTACCAGTTATTTCTTTGAGTTGAATTAAGAAATGAGATGAGATGGATGTAAATAAAGAAGTTGAATTAGAGGCGTATAGTTCAGTTTCTTGGGTTGAATTAGGAAATGAGATGGGAAGAATGTATTTTCTTTGGGTTGAATAACACTAAAGCCTTTGTAAAAGCCAATAGGGTGTAAGGTAGTACAAATAAGAGCTGTACAAAATAACAGAAAGAATGCTCAAGTTGAAACTCTACCATTGAGACAAAGAATCAAGTTCATGGGAGAAAAAAAACTTTAGTCCAGTTATAAAGATTACGATAATGTCACCTAAAAAGAATTAGGATAAGATTTATGGTTGACTAATATATTTCATTCTGGAGTAGAATTGAGGGAAATATCGGTATGATAGCATGACCCAAAATTGGTATTTTTAATATCAACACATGGTTTTTGTTTGCCAATCACACAGAATTTACCAATTTTTTCAACTCAAAATTTTGGGCCACATATACCTTTTGTTGAACAGATTCTTGCGAGAGAATAAAGTATAAATTTTTCTCTAAATTGAAAAAGCTGAAGTTTTTATTAAAAGTCATTACATGCATGTATTTCCTTTATTAATCTTTATAAGTAGCAGATATTAACCATGATTGATGAACGTTGTCTTTAATATTTAGTCCTCCTACTATATATTCTTTTCTTTTTTCATATCCTCCATAGCTGAATATTAAGGAGAAAAGAACAACTTTCATTTCCTTTTTTGGCCATTAAAATGCATTAAAAGATGGAAAAACATTAATTCTATTTTCATGTTAGATATCTTTTAAGTGTCGAAGAATAATAATGTTAAGATTGTCTTTAAAATCGTAATGTTAACTTTGGTCCACAATTCCCCTTTGTTGAGCATTCTTTAATATGAAGATAAAGCACTGCGTGTCTGTATATAATTCATGTGGAGGTATATCCAGAAATATCCCACCATAGAATTTGTTTTGTTTGATCAAAAGCTTGTAATTAGTTTCTTTGCTCAAAATTTTGGTATTATTGCATATTCTGTTCTTTCTCTTCTTTCTCCAACCCTACTTTTTCTTTTCTTTCTTGTACCATTGTTTTCTAGTGTCTGCAACTAGGAAAGACAACGTAGTGCTGATTGATTAATTAATTTCTATTTATAATGCATTTGCAGGCATTGATTGATTAAAAATTTAAAACTATGAAAAACGTTGTTAATGATAATGTGATGATTGTTGATGAGATTAATAATTCAGAGGATAACTCTTGTGAATAAGATATTGAAGCAAAGAGTAAAAATGATGTTGATGGAGATACAATGATTAAAAAGAAGAGAAAGTCTTCCAATCCTTCTATAAGTGATGACAAAATAGAAAGAAAAAAGACATCCTATGTTTGGGATCATTTTCAGAAAACCAATGATCCAAATAAGGTGGAGTGTAATTATTGTGGAAAGTGCATTGCTTTTAAACCATCTAATGGGACTAGTGGCATGAAGAATCATATTACAAGATGTAAAAGGTTTCCTGCAAACCTGAATAGAAAACAAAAACTTGCCGATTTTGAATCTAAAACAATTACATCACCAGGTGGCACCAGTAAAACGGTTAAAGTCCCTAGGTGTTGGCAATTTGATCAAGATAATTGTAGGAAGGCGCTTGCTAGGATGCTTATTGTAGATGAGTTACCCTTTGTCTTTACGGAGCATGAAGGATTTCGATATTTTTGCAAACAATTATGTCCTGAATTTGTTCTTCCTTCACGCACCACTGTAACAAGAGATTGTTATAGTATCTTCATTGAAGAAAGAAATGAATTAAAAGACCTTTTGAGTAAGTTGTCATCAAGAGTGTGCCTCACTACCGATCCGTGGACTTCTGGTCAGAACTTGGGGTACATGTGTCTTACGGCACACTTTATTGATGATCAGTGGACATTGCATAAAAAGATAATCAATTTTTGTCCCATTCCAGGTCATTCTGGTGAAATCATTGGAAAATCCATTGAAAAATGTTTGAATGAATGGAATCTTCGGAGGATTTTAACCATAACTGTAGACAATGCTAGTTCAAATGATGTGGCTATTCAATATCTTAGAAGAAGAATCACTCATTGGGGAGGGAGTGTATTGGATGGTAAGTTTTTACATATGAGATGTGCAACACATATATTAAATTTGATTGTTAAGGATGGTTTGAAAGAACTTGATTTATCCATTTCTCGAATTCTTGGTGTTGTGCGATTTGTAAGGTCTTCTCCTAATAGACTTCAAACGTTCAAAGCTTGTATAGAGGAAGAAAACATTACAAGTAAGAGTTTTGTTTGCTTAGATATTGAAACAAGGTGGAACTCCACTTTCTTAATGCTTGAAACTGCTTTGAAATTTAAGAAAGCTTTTGATAATTTGTACACCAAAGACGGTGCTTATTGTAAAGAGTTGAGGAGGCATTTTGGTGTACCTGATGACAATGATTGGAGAAAAGTTGAAGCTTTTTTACCTTTCTTACAGATTTTCTATGAGTCTACATTGAAGGTTTTAGGGAGTCTTCATGTGACAGGTAACTCTTATATACCTCTGATTTTTGGAGTTAGAGACTTGATTTCTAGTTATTGTGGCCATGAAAATGAAAGTATTAGAAGGATGGCTCATCAAATGAAGGTCAAACATGATAATTATTGGAGAAATATTGATAACATTAATATTTTATTGTTTGTTGCTTTACTACTCGATCTAAGGCATAAATAGGGTTTTGTTGAGTGGATAGTAAGTGATACTTATGATGCTGAAAATGCCAATTTGTTAATATCCACCATCAAAGTCACTTTGAAAGCTTTATTTGAGTTTTATAATGATGTTATGCCTCGCTCCAAGAGCAAGAAGGGAGAATCAAGTAGTAGTAGTAGTAGTAATAGTACTCCTACTTCAATTAGAACAACACTTCATAGCTTGGAGAACAGTGAGAAAAAGATTGATGTGCAACAACATTACTATAATAGGTATAGAATGACAAAGGGAACTTTAGGAATTTGTGATGAAAAAACCGAGTTGGAGAAATACTTGAGTGAAGAAGTTGAAACGAATGATCTTAATTTTGATATTTTAAGATGGTGGAATGAGTCTCAAATGAGGTATCCTGTTCTTTCTCGAATGGCTCGAGATGTGCTAGCTATTCCAGTTTCTACAGTAGCTTCTGAGTCCGCTTTTAGCACATGAGGTCGAGTTCTTGATTCTTTTCGCACTTCCTTAACTCCAAGAATAGTGGAAGCTCTTATTTGTTCACAAGATTGGCTACGCCAATCTCGATGCCCTCTTATAATAGAGGAAAATTTTCTTGAGTTGGAAGAATTGGAGGATGGTTAGTTTTTTAATCTAGTTCATAAACTTTTTAATTTTTGATTTGCCAATATTACATTAGATCTTATACTAATTTGTTTTATGCTTTGAAATATACGAATGAATGATTTAACACTCACCAACCGATAATTATGATTGATGAATCATATTCGATTTCAGAGGAAGACGATGAAGACCTCGGTTGATTTATGAAGTGAGGTATTAATTGGAGCCATAATTTTTTTCTGATTTATATGATGCCATATTTTTAATTCAATTCATAGTTGTATATTTATATAATACCATGTTAATATGGCTTGTCATCAACTATTGGTATACAGGTTCATAAGGTGCATACGTTAGAACTTAGAAGGGCATGATTACAGAGGAATGACTTTGGTTTATGTCTTGTTTAATTTTTTTATATAAACATTACTTTAGTTTTTGTTTTGTGTCTATTTTCCAAGAATTGTAGCTAGTGCAAAATTTTCACGTCGAATATATTTTTACGTTCTTGATTCGATGGATTGTGAAAAATGTTTACGATATTATGATTTGGTAAATTTAATTGTTGTTTTAATCGATATTGTAATAGAGTACATGTTAACCTATAAGTGAATTATTAAGAAACGGTTAACCGCTAATGGTTAACCGTTAATAATGGTTAACCATTAGTGTTTGAAACGGTTAACCATTTCTTAATGGTTAGGTTATGATTCAATAACCATTATAACGATTAACCGACCATTTAGACTAAACGGTACGGTTAACCTACTATGAACACCCCTACTATTTAGCATGCATTTCTTTCCACCATTCTTTCGAATAATCATGATTTTACCTTTTCACTTGACATTAAAATGCAAGTCATCTACATCCATGAATGCTTTCGTCTAACTGCACACACAATCCTTTTGATTATACATGTAAATATTGAAACAATTATCGAAATATCAGATATTTTTCTTGAATCTTTCATTTCTTTTATAAAAAACGAACTACATAACTTTGTACCTAAAATTTATGAGTTGAATTACACTCATAAATAAAAATGACCATACTTATGGTAATTAAATTGTACCTATTTTTTTGTTGAAATTTGACTCGACTTCTAAATTCTCATCCACAATTAATTTTCTGCATTTTTTTGTTTATTTCACATTTGCAGTTTGCTGACGGCACTATGCTTTTTTTAGGCTTCAGTTGAATGTGCGCAACGAATTCAAGGGCTATTGGATGGTTTTCAGGCATGTTCGGGGTTAAAAATAAACTTTAACAAGTCAATGTTATTTTTGATTGGGGTGTATGATGACATTTCTGCAACGGTGGCTCGTGTTTTGGGGTGTCAACGAGACGATATGCCTTTTACTTATTTAGGGATGCCTTTGGGAATTAATCTGCAGAAAAAGAAGAAGTGGGATCCTGTGGTTAGTAGGTTTCGGACTAAATTGGCAGGTTGGAAATGGACATCGTTGTCATTTGCTACTCGTGTTACTCTAGTAAATTTAGTTATCTTTTCTTTGCCAATCTATTACATGCGATTGTTTGTCATACCTAAAGGGGTGATTGTTAAATTGAAAAGCATTCGTCGTAGTTTCTTATGGGGAGGTATTGCTATGCAATGAAAAATGAGTCGCGTGGGATGGGATAAAGTTTGTCGACCACGTCATTTGGGAGGTCTCGGGTAGTAGACTTGCGGGTTCAAAATTTGGCGATGCTCTCAAAATGGGCGTGGAGGTATGCTCATTGATTGCAAAATATGGTGAGCCTATTCTGTGGTGGCGATTCAATACGATTAGAATGAGCACCATGTCTACAGTATGGAAGCAAATAATGCAGTCCATATCTAGTCCAGATGTGGGAAATTATATGGAGATTTTGACTTTTGCGTGGCGAGTGGGGGATGATGAAAAGGTTTTATTTTGGTGAAATTCGAGGTGCATAGAAGAACCATTGAATGATGTGTATCCGCGTTTGTTTTCTATAGTGATTAACAAAATGGTGTTAATATCTGATTATGCGGTGGAAGGCTCTTTTGTGCATGAACTTTGGCTTTCTTTCTTTCGGAGGGACTTGTGTGTATTTGAGGATAGATTTTTGCAGGAATTGAAGTTGGCTCACTGATCGGAGATATAACGACGATGTATAGATCAGCCAGCAAAAAACAGAAGAAAAGAAAGAGATGAAAGAAAAACGGCGAAGAAAAAAGGGGAAAAGTTAACGATGTAGGCCAAAAATTTATTGGGCTAGTGCCACTTGAGTGGTTTTTATAACCCAAAGTGATTAACCAATTGGTATTTTGGAGCCCAATTAGTTAGACCACACGAGTACAAGAAACGGCCTAACGACCTTGCCAAGAGCCACCAATTTGTTACAACAGAAAGGACAAATGTAGCTCACTAGCCTCAACATTCACTCTGCTTCCTTGTTTTCTTGAGCAAACTTGTTTAACCACACACATAATTGAGTCATCAGTTCTTGAAACTTCGATACAAACAACGATTTCGTGAGGATATCAATTGACTGATGCTGCGTAATGACATAGTTAACTTCGAGTTGCTTGGCCAACACTTTTTCGCGAACAAAATGTAAGTCTAGGTCTATATGTTTGGTTTTAGTATACAGAACCGGATTGGCAGCCATAGTCAATGTACTTGTATTATCGCATCATATCTTAGGACATTCTTCAAATACCACTCCCATGTCACTAAGCACAGCTTTGATCCACAACACCTCGCTGGAATCATCAACAAGACTCTGATATTCTACCTCGGCAGTGGAACGTGAGACGAATCGCCGTTTCTTTGAGCTCCATGATAACAAGTGAGATCCAAAATAAACACAATAACCCGATATTGATCGTCGGTCATCCACATCTCCTCCCTAGTCTACATTTGAGTAGGCATGTATAGAAGTTCGCACAGTATCACACAATCCTTGAGTGGCAAACCATAAACCAAACTCAGTCGTGCCTTTGAGGTATCGCAATATGCGTTTTACAACAACCCAATGAGCATATTTATGAGCTTGCATAAACTACACAACTTTGTTCACAGCGAAAGCAATGTCTGGTCTAGTATGATAGATATACAGAAGAGCGCCAACTACACTTCGATATCGCGCAACATCAGTACTTTGAGAACCATCATATTTACTAAGTTTAGGCGAAACGTCCATTGGAGAGTCGACTGCCCACGTTCCTAACATGTCATGTTTAGCTAACAATTCAATAACATATTTCTTTTGTGAAAGAAACAATCATTCAGTGGAATGTATAACCTCTATGCCTAGGAATTAATGGACTGTTCCTAGATCTTTAAGAGAGAATTGATCATGTAAGGCATTTAAGACTCGTGTAATATGAGACTCTGATGTTCCTGTAGCCAGATACCATCTACGTATACTACCAAGTATAGAATTTCAGTTCCCTCACGATAAACAAATAAAGATGGATCAGCACGAGATGCAACAAAACCAAGTGCACAAAGGAAGTCTTGAAGCTTACTGAACCAATTTCGTGGGGCTTGTCTCAACCCATAGAGAGCTTTTTTGAGTTTGCAGACCATCTTGCGACCACTATCATCATATTTTTCGAACCCAGCAGGCTGCACCATGTACACATCTTCTAAATCATCTTTAAAAAACGCGTTATTTACGTCCACCTGTTGAATCGTCCAACCACTAGAGACAACCAATGAGAGAAGAATATTAATCATAAAAAATCTCACAACTGGACTAAATGTCTCAGAAAAATCAAAACCAAACACTTGAGAGTACTCTTTTGCAACTAACCGAGTCTTATATTTATTAACCATCCTATCAGAGTTGTATTTTACCTTAAACAACCATTTTGAGCCAACAACTTTTCGATCAGTTGGTAGTGGCACCAACTTCCATGTACCATTTTGCAACAGGGCTTCATATTTTGACATCACAGCCGCATGCCATTGAAGATGAATGAGAGCTTCATGAACACTAGCATGTGGTTCATCACACTCAACAAGGTACACCTTGGGCTTAAACACACCCACTTTACTTCGAGTAACCATGGAGTGTGTGTTAAGTTGATTGTGTCATCCTTGGAGAGAATGACCTATGAGTTGTTGACCGACTGGACCAACTAGAATAGAACTTTCAGCAACAGAATTCTGATTTTTAGCAAAAGGAATTGAGGAATCAGTAGGTTGAACTTCTGCCCCTGTTGGTGTTGAATGATCTAGGGACTGACTTTCGAAAGAGTCTGTAGGAAGATCCTCATCTTCAGGTGGTGCAAAACTATCGAAGTGTTGATTATCAGCTTGAGCATCATTGTTGTTATCAGCATTTTCCTGACTATCATCATTTGCAACATCATGTGACACAACATCACATGTTTCAAGGGACTGTGAACCATTTCCAGTTGGGTCTATATCTGGAATATCACCACTTTCGACTACGTCTTCAGTAAGCAACAAAGTATCATTTTCAAGAGAAGGCTCCACAGAAGGTGTTGAAGAATATGTAGGTGCAGTTGCATCAGTACA
The DNA here is from genome assembly GCA_958450335.1 of Hibiscus tridactylites. Classification (NCBI taxonomy): domain Eukaryota; kingdom Viridiplantae; phylum Streptophyta; class Magnoliopsida; order Malvales; family Malvaceae; genus Hibiscus; species Hibiscus tridactylites. Next base: position 92,628,793 of record OY288269.1, read on the forward strand.
ACATGTAGATGTTGCAAGGAAAGAGGGAGACTGAAATGTAGATGTAGGCTGAGTAATGTCTCGTAGGGAAAAGAGGAAGTACCACTTATTGAATTTAACATGGTGTGAGATAAAGACACGCCCAGAACTATCTAGACAATCATAACCATGGTGTCGGGGGGAGTAGCCAAGAAATACACAAGCCTTGGATCTGAAATCAAACTTGTGGTTGTTGTAAGCACGTAAACATGGAAAGCACTGACTTCCAAAAACACGCAGAAACTGATAATCTGGTGGAGAGCCATATATAAGATGATGTGGTGATTTTCCTTGAAGAACTTCAGAGGGCAACCAATTGAGCAAAAACACGACACTTAAAACATCATAGGACCAGTAGACAAAAGGTACTGAAGCTTGTGCAAGCAAGGCTAATGTAGTGTCGATGATATGTCGATGCTTGCGCTCTACTACGCCATTTTGTTGTGATGTGTGCGAACACGTATATTGATACCTAATGCCCATTTGAGCTAAAGTACCATCCAAAACCTGAAATTCACCACCATTGTCAGTTTGTAGTTCAAGAATTTTAGCAGAGAACTGATTTTGAACAAGAGCTGAAAACATTTTAAAAGCATCAATAACTTCAGCTTTATTATGTAAAAGATATAGCCAGCAATTGCAACTGTACATATCGACAAATGACACGTAATAACGAAAACCACATGACTTAATTGGAGCAGGGCCCCAGACATTTGCTTCAACAAGCTCAAAAGGTTTAGTATAGACAGTGGTGGAAGTTGCAAATGGAAGCTGATGGCTCTTTCCTAATTGACAGGCCAAACAAGTGTGCTTATCAACAGTGACAGCTTTATTTAAAACTAAGTTGACAACCCTGGGTGTAGGGTGTCCTAATCTATTATGCCACAACCAATATGTTGACTTATCAGACTGCATGGAACCATGAGAAGACTAAAATAAAGTGTGATTGACCAAACCAGCAGTGGGTTGCACTTCACCAGAGCTAAAACAGTACAAACCATCCTCTAATTTTCCACGGAGAAGAATTGCCCCTAAGTGCTCATCCTTCACAAAACAATCATGAGCGTGAAATTCAAAGAATACATTATTATCATTAGTAAAACGCGAAACAGAGAGCATATTGCGAGTAATCTTGGAAACTAATAACAAATGCTCAAGATTCAACAACCGAGAGTTACTAGGCAGACTAGCATGCCCTACATGAGAAATACCGAGAGTAGAACCATCACCAAGGTAAACTTTGCCCTTACCAGAATAAGGCTGGCCTCTGAAGACGTTTTGAGGATTACTAGTAACGTAATGTGTTGCCCCCGAGTCAGGGTACCAGGTTGAGTTGAGATGCAAAGCTCCAGTTGCTATTATGGAATTAATATGCACAGTATCATCGGATGCATCTGGCTGAGCATCAGCAATCCCTGTAGCAACACCAACAAATGGATCATAGCAAACATTAGGAGCTTCATCCATAACTTGACAAATATTTGCCTGAGAGTTGTGTGTAGGAGACGATCCAGTGGACGAAATTCCCTTGAAGTTTTGATTGAATCTATTGCAACAATAGTCGGCGAGGTGCCCAAGTTTGCCACATAGCTGGCACTGTAGCTGACGACCACGAAACCGATTGGCAGGCTGATTGTGACTCTATTGAGAGGGGCTAGATTCAGACACATTGTTGTGAGCATTGTTGTTTCCAAATCGAGTTACATTGATTGCAATTGGTAGTCGCATTGGATCCAGGACTCTTGTTTCTGCATCCAGAAGCATAGAAACAATTGTATCAAGTGTGTGAGTCTCACGACTCATAGTAATTGTAGTTACGAACGGCTCGTATTCAGCAGATAGGCCATTAAGCACCGTAGCAACCTTTTCTACTTCAACCACTGGATTGCCACATGTTGCCAGAAGATCACATAATTCCTTAACTTGCATCGTGTAATCACGCATAGTGAGTGAGCCTTTCTTCAGAGCACGCATTCGGTAATGGAGATTCATAATCTTGGTGGCGGACAGATTCGAATAGAGTTTGACAATAGTGCTTCAAATTGCAGCAGAAGATTCTGCTCTTACAAGCTGTGAGAGCAAATTAGGACTAATTGTTGAGAGCAACTAGGAGGCTAAGGAGTTGTCTTCCTTCTTGAATCGTCGATACTGTGGATTCAAGGTTATGGATCCAGAAGCACTAGTGACGAACTGAGGAGGCACCAGAGTAGATTCATCAAGGTAGTGCTCAAGCTCATACCCTCACACTATCAAAAGCACTTGTTGCTTCCACAGTAAATAGTTAATGTCGTCAAGACGCACGTTGATGTACTTATTGGTGAAGATCTGACTGGAACTTCCACCGGTGATCTGCATCTCATCAATTGCTTCAGATTGCAGATCTGATCTTTCCTCAGCATTCGACATGGTTACGCAACAGCAACACAAGAGAAAGATTAACAAGAGACAAAAGATGACAACCAGAATCACAAAGGTGAGCGACGATTGGCCGAAACGGTTAGCTTTGATACCATATTGAAGCTAGCTCACTGATCGGAGACATAATGGCGATGAACAGATCAGCCAGTAAGAAATAGAAGAAAAGAAAGAGATGAAAAAAGAACGACAGAGAAGAAAAAGTGGGAAAAGTTAACGATGTAGGCCAAAAACTGATTGGGCCAGTGCCACTTGAGTGGTTTTTATAACCCAAAGTGATTAACCAATTGGTATTTTGGAGCCCAATTAGTTAGACCACACGGGTACAAGAAACGACCTAACGGCTTTGCCAACAGCCACCAATCTGTTACAACAGAAAGGACAAACGCAGCTCACTAGCCTCAACAGGACCTTTGCTCCTTCGGTTATGTTGCAACAGGAGTGGCATATAAGCTAATTTGGAAGCCGAATGCACAGGGACGCTTCTCGGTCAAAGCTTTGGCATCTCGACTTATGTCCGACCGTGGGGGGATTGTGATGTAGGTGTATCCTTTGTATGGAATATTTTGGTGCCACCAAAGGTTCAATTTTTTCTATGGTTAGAACGGATACTTACGATTCAATTTCTAAGCCAAAGAGGGGTTCCGGTTGCTAGAGATCATGTTCGGTGTTGTTGGTGTGCTGATGGCGAGGATGCACTCGATCACATTCTATTTCCGTGTCCGATTGTGTAGGTGTTGTAGGCTAGCTCGAAACGATGCGATTTTCTATGAGAGGAGAATTCAATTACGGAAGTCTTTTTTCAAGTTTAATTGCGATCTTTCTATTGGCTGCGAACTTTGGACGAGGTGATGATGGCGGATGAAGTTCAATGGTAGAGTTGTTCGATGTTGTGTTGTGTGACATCGTCTTCGTTTGTACCGATGGTGGGGGTGGTTTTTCACCAGTCCACCACCTAGTTCAGCGTTAAAATTTAATGTAGATGGGGTAGCCCGGGGAAAGCAGGGTCCAACAAGGATTGGAGGCGTGTTGCGCAATGCGGAGTGGATGATTTTGGGTGTGTTCTCGGGTCCGGTTGGCATTCTAGATTCCAACGAAGCTGAGTTGCACGCTATGGAATGTGCTTTTTCCTTGATCGCACGCTCGTGTTGGCGTACAATTGGTAGTTTGATTGTCGAGTCTGATTCCACAGTGACGATTGGTTGAGTGTTACACAAAGAGCGTCGGTCATGGCTATATTGGAGGATTTTTGTCGGGATTGATTCGGTATGTGTGAATTTCTGTTGTGTTTGTTTTTCCCATATTTTTCGAGAAGGTAATGGCCTCGCGAAGGTTTTGACTAAGGAAGGGGTTGATCGACCTTTTCTTTTCTCTGCTGGTTTCGAATGAAGGGATGGCATGTGGGAGTTGATTGCGTTGCCGGGATTTGATTGCCCAGGGTGCATTCTTTTATGTGTCTGTAATTGTGTTGGTTATGCTTGGTAGTGTTGCTTGAGTTTTCTGGGGTTGCGAGTTGGTTTCCATGGGACTGAGTTTATATAATTTATTCTAATAAAATCATACTTGATTGTCGATAAAAAATAATTTGACCACCATGTTTATATGTCTCGTCCACCTCTATTGTACCAAGCACATTAATGCTTGTTGCTGCCGTTCTCAAATATTCAAGAGATTCCCCCCATTGATTCAACCCGATAATAGTTTAATTTCTAATGAAAAGATTTATAAAAACCCAATAATTTGATTTGCTTAAAAGGGCCTACCAAATGTGCATGATTCATTATTATAATTGCCAAAAAGCAAGAGAGCTTCATGCTGTAGAGAATGGAGGAAGGTTCATGGGAATGGTCCAATGGTAACCTTTTCCCATGATCCCATATATGATTGAAATCAAAGATCCCGTGGAGAAAACTTGTCTCGAGCTGGAGCAACTCCAATCTTATTAACATAATTATCTCTGGGATGTGTTGGTGCCGGCTGTTGGGGTTTATGTTCTTCTTTGCCAACTGCTTGTGCTCATATCAAATCCTAACTTACTTTTGCCTGATAACTTAGGCCAGCTAAATTTATCTCAAATTGCAATTACAAATTTAAGATGCATAGGCATTTTAATGTAAGCATAAGTGTTCAAGTAGATTAATGAAGTATATGCAACTCCTTCATATTAGAGTAATTGAGATTAATGGTATCATGGAATTTGTGAAAAATAATGAGTTTCTTTGAAGAAAGTCAGAAAAGGCCATCCAATAAAACAAAGAAGCTAAGGTATTTTGATGGAAAGCACTGGTGTGAGGCCACCATGAAGAAAAGGCTTAGATTTCAATTATGGGGTTACTTTTCAACTAGCTAGGTTCATAGAATATCCCTACGAAGGTTCATAGTAGGGTTACAATGGGCATCATGTCCATTCCTCAATTATTACCTCGATAAATTATGTAAATTATCACTGAACTTTACTCTTAAACTTATTTTGGTCATTGAAATTTTAAAACATTCAATTTACCCATTGAAGTTTAGGCATTAAGCGTTTTTTTTTTTGTCAGTAAAGTTTAGACATTAAATGTTTTTGGTCACTTTTAAACCCCAAACAAATGTAGATAGTGGTCTTTCAGTCCCAAATTTCATCAGTCATTTCACCTCAACCCTCTGAGTCTGAATTCGATCTCCATTTTACCGTAAAGTGCTCCGAAGTTCACGAATCGACAAAAAAATTTCTTATTTTTTCTCGTCGATCTCACTCCTCCATTGTCGGATGGAGGTTGTTTCTCAATATGTTACTTCTTTTTGTGCCAATGAAGTTTTTCACCGTTCAAATTTTAGAAAAATTCTTTCGTTCGCCGGTAAATAAACGTCGTCAAAAAGTTAAAGAATGAGTGACAGAAAAACATTCAATGTCTAAATTTCGGTGAGTAAATTAAACGTTTTAAAACTTTAAAGACCAAAATAAGTTTAAGAGTAAAGTTTGTTGATAATTCACGTAATTTACCCTTTTTACCAATATTCCCCCTACAACTTATCAGTTCAGTGCTAATCATTTGTGTGGTTTTAAATTCGATTTAGTATGGGGCTAGTTAAAATTTTAATGAGAATTAAAAAAATAAAGTTTAATTTAACCTTTAAAATTTTCTGAGGATTTCATTAAATATATTCAAAATTATCAAGGTTTAATCAAAATTTGTAAGCATTTTGGATTTAATTAAAATTTTTGAATGATTTAACAAGATTTTTTTTAAAAAAAAAAGTAACTAAAATTTTGAGAGAGATTACATTAAAAATAAGATTTAATGTGACTTTTAAAAAAAATGAAAAATTAACTATAATTTTTGTATAATTTTGAGTAACATAATATATATTTCCCACTAGTTTGATATGTAGGAGAAAAAATAATTATTTAATAAATTTATTTTGTTGTTTCAAACTCAATTTCTAGGTTAAATTTTAAGTTTTAACTTAAAATAGGATCAGCCAGGGCTCAAGTTGGGAAATGAGAATGTTTTCAAAGAAAGTGATAAATGATACCACTAGTTTGCTGGGGTAAACAAATGAAATAAAGCAGTGTATCATAAATA